>LTAE01003221.1:18572-30092 GCA_001647135.1 Pontederia paniculata
CCCAAGCCGCCTCCAGCTCCTCCTCCGACACCACCTCCAACACCTCCACCTGCACCACCTCCAAAACCTCCACCTAGGCCACCACCAGCACCTCCACCTGCACCACCACCGGCTCCTCCACCAAGTCCGCCACCTGCACCACCGCCAACTCCGACACCCTTTCCACCACCGACGCCACCACCTAAGCCTCCGCCTACTCCGGCACCACCACCAAAGCCACCTCCAGCTCCACCACCAGCTCCGCCGCTACCGAGGAAAGTATCTTTCTCGAGTCTGCGCCCTTCGGCAAGCCCCACAACCATCACCAAAGCCATTGTGGACAATCCCAAAGCCCACATATTACACTTCATCATCGTACCCCTTCCCATCTCTTCTCGAGTCTCAAACTACTGGTGTCCAAGAACCCATAGCAAGACCACGTACTTATAGATAGAGAATTTAATGCAGGTAGTTGGAGAGATCACTCCTCGGCAATGCAACTAGAGTTATATGTATTCCAAATAGTAGCAGATACAAAAGAACTGGTGGCAGACAGTTCAGACCCACAGATCCAAATAGCAGGGGAACACAACAAAGTCTACGGAGGAGTTAATGCCATGAACATGGTGATGGAAGGCTGCTCGCATCGCCAGTGTGTTTCTTCATGATGCCGGTGCCAACCTGCATTAATGTATCACGCGTAGTTCTCAGCTAACGTATAATTAGTATAGTTCTAGTGCACTTTTGCAACAGGAATTGCTCCTTGGCACTAATTCCAACTTTTTCTTTGATCAGACGTCGCCATTCCTCTTGGCACTGGAATCCTACTGCTTTATATAAAAGTAGCCAGAAACTAATAAGGTAGATTTCATGGAAAAAGGGAAATTAAGCTTGTGAAAAGAAAAAAAAATAGTATACTTATGATTACTCGATCTCACTTAATATGTGCGATATTTTTTTTTTCTATATCCTATTGTTATCGACGTACTTGGACAGTGTAAATGCCCATGCCTCATGCTTTTGCATATGCTTGGACATCGATGAATATTATTATTTCATGATATAATGATTCAACAAATTAAATTAGTTGGTAACATTGAATAGCAAAACATTTAAACACACACAACTTGTGCTTATCATCTCTTTGGATTTAGTCTTCGTAGAAGAACAGAAATTACGTTAGTGCATACATCATTTGCTCGACCAAATTTCTCGTTAGCATCAATTTTGTATGATAATACATTTTGTGGCAGTGAAGACCTGTCGACGCCCAACATCGATTGATTGAATGTGACCTTCTTTAATCCTTCACAGGATTTGTTATCTTTCCATATGCTTGATTTTATTTAATATCAAGTTGTGAAACCGATAAAATAGCACGTTATTGGATAAATTACTATATGATCAACACATCAACGGAGCCAGCTCAGTTGGTTCAAACAAATTCAGATGCCTCATTTAATATATACTAGATGAAAGAGTTAATGGTGAGAAAGAAATTGTGTTCCAAGGATCTCAAACGAGTTGTTGTTAACATAATTTGTGCTACGAATAAATTATTTTCATTCTAGCATTAATAATTTGAAATGATATGTAATGAACTAGACAGTGTCATTAATTGATTTAGTTAATTACATTATCATCAGAAATGGCATTCAAACGCATTCATGTGTCACTACTAAATTGTGAGATCTAAACGTAGTTTCTTGGTAGCTACCAGATGTTCATAAATTAGATCATATAAATAGTCAAATATAATTTTGTAATAAAATAGAAAAACTTCCCAAAAAACAATAAAATTAGCAGGAGAAACTTCAAAGTAACTAATGAATTACATTTTTTAATGCAAAGCAATAAGAGTTTATTTGGTTGAATCCATAACTTATTTACACTGTGTGAATTCAAATATCCGTCGTTCAATTTTAAATATGTGATTATACCACTTACCTTGATATAGTATCATTTAATTATAATTTTTTAAAAGATAAATTATTCTCTTGAAATAATTTATCACTATATGATAGAAATTTGGATTCACAAAAAATGAATAAATCATGGGTTCACATATTGGATAACGAAGAGGGCCTATGATTGAACAGGTTATATGGTTTGGACTCTGGAGAAAAAAAAAGTATATCTACATATGGGAAAAAAGTAGTTTAACAACTCATATTTGACGATGTCGAGTAGGAAACGGGTGGATCATATGGAAAGAACATTACTAATTACATATCACATTTAATTGCATCACATGCTCTTGGTGCTACATCCATGGTGGCTCACCAAACCCATTGTCTGCACGTAGGTTTCATGTGTTGCATGCAAGTAGTAAACGATATCCCGAACAATATATGGATGTCTTCCTTTGCAACAAAAATCATTCAACTTTATTAGATGTTGAAATCTTGAATTCTCGTTGGTTCACAAAACTATATCCCAGAATTATTCTAATAGTTTTGAATTTAATTCCCACTGTCACCAATTTAATCAAATTTACTTCTCCGCTCTCGTTCGAACACCAAATTATTCAGGACATTGATGAATTTAGATGGAAAGAAAAAGGCATGCCTTTATTGGTAATGAAATTAAAATTCAATAAAAAAATCATAGTGAGTTTTTGTATACCAATTGTAACACCAAAATCTAGAGTTGTAAATTTAAATTCCAAATTACAAAAATCTGTTCAAAAATTAAGTGTGCGATGAAGGAACAAATTTCTAGTAACAGACAACCCAATTTAAGATGCAATAACTGAACTTCAAGTCATCCCCTGTTAGCACAAGGGACCATACAGACGACAACTACGTGAACCAGATCAAGAAGATCTAACGATGTGGAAAGCTCAAGTTCCTAAAGTCCTCAGATTCCAGAAGTGGGAGCCCGCAATTATGAGACAATTTGACACCCTACAAGAACACTGACGCAGGGAAAATTGATAAGAAGGTTGCTGATGATATTAATTTGGTGAAATCAGATCACTTTGTGTATAAGACGTCCTCCCACGGGTGGCGGTAGAGTGGCTGCTTCAACCTCTTTTGGTCGAAAGTATGCCTGTCACATGAGTAATAATAGAACAATTTAATCAACTGAGAGCAAGCATTTCAAATTTCTGAAACAATGAAAAATAAGCAAATATGCAACTGGGATCCTAGTAAGCTAATGCAACACTGAATAGAAACCTTGGTAGATGTGCACAATTTTCGATTTATCACTCGACAGAAAGTATCGAACAATTCGACTTCAATGATTAAGCTTGTTTCTCTAATCACTGAAAGTATCCTAATGTGAATTATTGTCACAAGATGATAAGGAAATCTGCAAAACAGGGATAGGAACAAATAATAGAAGAGAATTGATAATTCGACTTACCCAATGAGACCAATAGACCGTGCCAATACAAAGAGACCATTCAGGTATCCAATGTTAACAATCTCATCAATCTCTGGCTTAGTAAACATTCCACTACCAGCAAGAAGATCCAAGAAAAGAGATCCAATTGCACCATCGACATTGAGGACCAAGTTGTTTGCTTTTGAGAGAGTATACGTCTCAACATTAACAGCATATTCCATGTACTTCACAGATGGAAAATGAGTGTGTGCATATTGTTGCAGAAGCTGCACTCTTTTATCTCTATTGTCTCTGCTCTTGATCCTAGAAGTAAAGGAAACAAACAAATCAAACACTGAATGCTGAAATACATGGAAGAAATTGGATTGATATGCATTGGTGATAAATGCAAACACAAAAATTATTATTAAAAAAGAAAGAAATTTTAGATTGATATAAAAGAGAATCACTACTTGTTTAACATGGACAAACGATTAGCTTATTCATCCAAAGATAATGAGATTTTTCCATATAAAGGCAATAACATGGCTGACAAACTATCTTTAGCTTTTGAGAGGATACTGTATTAGTAAAACCATTGAAAGTAAATTACTTTTTGTCATTATACTTGTTTCAATATAAGTAACATACCTGTGACCAATTCCTGGCACACGAATACCCTTCTTTTTCATGCCTTCGACAAACTCATAAGGAGTGAGACCCTGGAGTGAAATGCAAAACACATTATTATTCTCCTAGAGCAACAGTGTAAACCAAATCAGTGAGAAGGTTTAGATTCCAGATTAATATACTCACTCTATCACAGGCATCCTTGAAGTATCGAGCAGCATCATCTATTGCACCACCAAATCTAGGACCAATTGTAAGCAACCCTGTTTTTGACAATTACAGACTTGTTTATCCTCGACAGGAATTTATGCATAACAAAATTAACATGAAGGAACAAAATTATTTCAAAAAGAAATGGCGTGAAGGAAGATAATAAAAGAAACACCTTCACTACATAGTATTCACCATCAATTTTTACCTGAAACCAGACTTGAAACTAGATCTTTTCCAGCTCTTGCTGTAACTATAGTGTTATGAGCACCAGAAACACATGGACCATGGTCGGCACAAAGCATAATGCATATCTGATAATATTAACAAGTTGTAAGTAAGAAAAGCCAGTATAAAGCTAAACTGAATATTATTAATTCATTAAAGAAACCACCAGATAAAATTTAAGTAAAAGAGTGGAAGAAACATAACACTAAAAAAAAGAGTAGGAAAAATATTGTATTGAACCTCAATAAATTGTGTGCAGTAACGAGGAAGACTGCGCTTAAACCACAAAAGAGAAATAACATCACCAACACCATAACCCCTTTCGATAATGGTGGACATGGGTACACCAGCATAGCATGGTTCTTCACCTGCAAATGATATCTACATAAGGATATATAGTAATCATAAAACCATTATGTGAAAAGGAAACAGGCTGTTAATCAAACCTCTGTCATCAGAAATTGTGGAGATAATATGAGTTGGAGCGCGGACCTTCCCACTTTTGATAGCAATATTTAGGTCCTCAGGTATCTGAGGAGGTGTAATTTCAGAAACAGGGGAGATTTTCCCTTCTTCCACCTAGCATAGATAATATGCACAAATTGTCCTCACTTCAGCATATTTTGTTGTTGTTGTATTATAAATGCAAATTACGTTGCAAATTGCAACAGCACAAAACCAAAGATTATGATATAATATACCAATTTCTCAAAAGTATCCTTTATTGCACTCTCGAATGCTTCATATGATGTGGGGACAACTGCACCGGCTTCCCTCAGTGCCAGATTTTTGCCTTGTGCTGACTCCAAGTCACCTCCACTTTTGGCACCCTGTTTTAGTACAAGAGAACGTAATGAGGAAACACAAGGAAATCATGATGATAACAACCAGTTAGAGAACTAAGTTCAGGAAGAAAGAGATAAGTTGATTGAGTAAACTCACAGCATGACCAAATTGCACTTCAGACTTAAATAGTGTTGCACAAGTACCGCTAACCCAAGCAACAACTGGTTTCTGAACCTTTCCTTCTTTTAGAGCCTCGACAAGGGAGTATTCATCTCTTCCACCCAGTTCTCCCAGCACAACCATCATTTTGACCTGATCCACATCGATTAGCAATATGTAAGTAAAGCAAGATAAGGGAAAAAACATTTCAAAGGTTAGATAAAGCTATTGATGATGCATATAAATGAAACAGATGACAACATACTTCATTATTCACAATGTAACTAAACTTGGTTTTGTATTAACTGCAAATAGGAAAAAACTGCCAGCTGAATTTTTTTTAGAGGGAAAAATATCAGCTGAATATTTAACACTTATAGAGATGCTGAGAGCCAAAGAAACAAATTGCTGCAAGTGGTTCCTTGATTAACAAAATAGGCTTCTACACTATTGTGCTTCTTCATTCTACTCACTGTAATAACGAAGACCAAAATCATATTACAAATTATAATTTAAACTGAGATAAAGTGGCACCTAAAATCAAATATCCTCTCGTATTTCTAGGCCAAGAAATGTGCAATCAATTATCTACAAATATTTTTTTCCTTGGGGTAATTATCTATAAACATTCATGTTACACTTCTGTCATATGCATATATTGGCAACAGGGAGAGCTTCACTTTTGCCATGATTCAAGTATTCAACAAAGAACATCAAAGATTGAGATGTCATTCTAGACCGAGGTTTGTGCAATAATTACCTGAGGAATGTTGTTAAACCGAAGGACATGATCTGAAAGTGTTGAACCAGGGAAAACATCTCCCCCAATTGCAATACCTGAGGATAAACAAGGATTCAGAATTTATGCAAACACTTCAAGTAATTAAATGTTTAGATCATGAAAATAAATACCTTCATAAATTCCATCAGTCACACGTGCAATTGTGTTGTAAAGCTCATTTGACATGCCTCCCTGTTATAATCACTTTCAAATTGTCAGACCTGAATATATCACGATTAATAAGAAAATATAACAAAAATGTGATTTGTCATCATCATTTTTTCTTTATGCCAAGAAAGAGATAACTACATAATTAAAACACATGATATATGCATCTTAGAAGTAAAAGTAAAGTGAAATGTTGGATGCTAGCAAGTGAATGGTTCCATAAACCATTGTGTTTTAATATTTAGAGATATTTTCATTTCTTTTCAAATGGTAATGAAGAGTACACGCTAATCATACAAATAAAAGAAAAGTCAAGAAAAAAAATTGATGGTGGGGATAAAATAGAAAGCTTTTAATAGTTCAGGGGAGATAAGTGGCTACTTATTTAATTTAGGGATGAATGTGGAAATAGGCCATTGTTTAGGGGAATAAAATGGAAATAACCCCAATATTTAAGTAAAATATTGGAAAGGCATAAATATTGAGCTCATTTGCAACAACCCATAACACAGTCAATATAACCTAATGTTCCAATCCTTAACTAGCAAATAATGTTAGCCCATTGAAATGATACTGTATGAATATCACTTAGTGTTGACTATGATATGAGTTGTAGCCCATAGAAATGGCAACTTTAAGCTAAATAAGCACTGATATCCAAACACAGAAACATCATAATAATGAATAATCATGCATTATCAAAGTCAGAGAACACCAAACAACTTGTAAGTGCCAAGAAATTGCACTAATCACATACATATTACAGTGGAAGAAATTGCATATTCATGACCAATGGAAGAAACAAAATTACCGATTTGGATACAAATCCAACAGATCCTGGTCTGTAAAGCTTGCACTGAATGATATTGTCAATTGTTCCAGCAGTATCACCAATCCTGAAGGCACCAGCTTGAATGCCACCAACAGTGGCAGGACCAATGATGACCTGTAAGCATCTCTCGCATATTTCGTCATGCTAATAAAACTGAAGGAGTAAAACGACTATAACAAAAACTTGCGAGGCAGATAACATTCCAACTCCCAATCAGGCAACAAAATATCATCCAAGAAATGTAATCCAAAAGTATGCTTAAAGGTTAATCGTGCTTTCAGACCTTGTTATTAGCTTGTGCATAAGAAATGAGTTGCTTGGTGTCTGATTCAGGGACACCTTCAGCGATAATAGCTATAACTCTAATTGTTGGTTGCTTCAGAGCTGCCATCGATGATGCAGCTGCACTGCATATATGCCAAGAGTACTTTATGAAGCGTTGAATGCGAAATGATTCTTAATTAAAGCAAGCAGATATAGAGTAGGAAAAGAAAGAATAAAACTGCTGACCTTCTAAAGGATGCGAAGTTGATGAAAACATCAGCAGTTGGATGTGCAGCACAAGCTGCTTCAATACTAACGTAAGAACAACAATGGGTGAAATAAGTACACCAATATGGATATATATATACGAAGATAATCAAGAATGTTGTTTAAGATGCTTGATACATAAAAAACTCACAAAATAATTCTGCATTCTCAAGCAATCTCTAACAAGATCCAATTACTTTTAGAAACTAATTGTTGGAACACTAAAGTTAACATTCATTTGGCCTCAAGAGTCATATCTTATCTTGCATAAGTACGGGTACGGTACCGGTATCCAATACGGGTATGGGTACGGGGTACGTCGATTTTAAAAAAAACTAGGGTACAGGTACGCTAATATATATATATATATTATAATAATAAAAATAAAAATAATTTTATTAAATATTAAAATTAGTAATTATATATGCAATACTTTAATCTTAATTGGCCGTTATTCTTTTTTCAATCTATATATAAAAGTAGAAAAGACATGTGACCGGCGTCATCTACTTCAATAAAGAAATATAATATATTTCCTGTAAATAGCGCGATGCCACACTAAAGGAAGACGTAATAGTTAAAACTCCAATATATCCAGTGTTTCTGGCATGTGTTGTGGTACAGCTGTTTTTGGTGGTGCGGGGATGCTGTTTTCTTTTCTTATTAGTTTTTTTTCTCTGTCTTGTGTTGTTTCACTTGGACTGTGTAGTATTCCTCTTCTGTTGCTCTTGAAGTTTCAGATAACTTTCTTTATTCTTTTCATTTCCTATCCCCTCGTCTTCTCCGGCAGCTTTTCCTTTTCTATTTCTCCCTTTTTTTTGCCTTTTTTTCCCTCTCCCCGGATGCTCGAAATAGATGAACGAAGAGGATGATTTCTATCCTAGGTTTCATGCTCGAAGTATGAAAGTTTGATATTCTTTGTTTTTCTTTTTCATTTTATTGTTCCTTCTCAGATGCTGGTGCTTCTCTCTCGCTGCAACCATCGTCGATCTGTTTTGCTTAAGCTAAAAAATTGATTCTGCATATCCAAAAGAGTATCCGACATACCCTATTAACGTACCCATTTTTGAAAAATATTTATTTAATATTGGGTACGCTTGGGTGGCGTACCCACCTTGTACCTGTACCGGGTACGTACCCGGTACGGGTACTTGCTCCAAAAAGGCGTACCCATGCATCATAGGTCATATCAGTACGACAAGTCAGTAGTAACCGTGTGAAGAAATATGACAAAGTCAATAGACCATACATTAAGTTTAAATGAATGACAACTATGCCAACACCACATTTGGTTGCAAGAATGGAAATGGCAATTCAAATTCTACTGAATACAGATTACATGATTATTCTCACCTTGAATGAACTGGAATGGCAATTTCCTCTTGTCCAAAGAATAATTTCTGGAACCCTTCAGAACCAGGGTTAATTATTCCAGCAATAGAAGGAGTCTCTCTCCCTGTCAATTGCAAGGAAGAGTTTGTAGATTGATGAAAGGATATAACACTTTATTAATATGTTATGTTAATCACGAATAACCAAAATTGAAATAAACATACCACATAGGAAGTCAAAATCAAGCATCCTCTGGATTGGAAGTTGCTTATAATTGTAAAATAAAGCCTGGGTTTTGCGTGAAAAAAGTTGCCCCGAAGCCATGATTTGCGACTGATGGTGTTAACCTGCAATAAACACAGTTGACAAAGCGCAGATCTTTGAAATCACATTGTAATCAAATGAAGGGTCAACCCAAATTAGGAAGATAATATATACAGTTAGAAAAAAAAATTAAGAACGACATCTAACAGCAAAAGGAAGTGAAGTGTATGACAAAGCTAAAAACAATAAATTGAACGAAACCAATGGGAGTATTCCTAGTAACGGAAACAGAGCAAAAAACAAACTTTCGTGAGGCAAACCACTAACTGATGCAAAGAAAAAGTTACTCAGATCTTAGAATCAAGAAGTCATTCTTCTATTCAAATGGATGACCAACTCGAGAATTGATACTGTGAATTAAATTAGGATGCTGAAAGAGTGCCGTATATAGAATCCTAAGACCATAAAATTCGTCAGTGAAAGTGACAGCTCTACACCCCCACCCATAGCTAAATCAAGATCAGATACGTCAGTAACATCCTGCGATCACCATAACAATCCAATCAGGACATATATTGGCACATATTGAAGTCCTTTGTTCTTCTCATATTCTACATGGTTATAGAAACTGCACTCTCTTTTCCGCCTCTTTAAGTGGGGAAAAAGTTGAGCTGGAGAGAAGTCATCAGCTGTGATCCAAACTATCTAGAATTCAATGCCACTTCCACCAAATACACTCACTTTAGTAGCTAAACATAACAAAAATAAGCTCTAAATATACCTCAGGAAAGATCACAACAAACATACCAAATCCACCAGCCAACATCGACCGTAACGCCAGATCTAACACCAACTTTACCAAAAGAAATCCCACACTCTGCAAACCCACTAAGCAACAACACGAGATCCCACCAAACCCAATCCGATCAAGAAAAAATTCCTACTCGTTACCCCCCAACACGAAAGCGAGCAATTCGATCGCCTACTAAACAGATCCACCCCAATCCAGCAGCGATCTCGTTCCAGGAGCCAATTCCCATATCCATAGCCCGCGCCCGCCACCCGTTCGACGAAATGACGAAGAGAACTATTCGTTCATGAATCCGATGAGATGCGCAGGAGGAGGAGGAGAAGGAGGACGTCACCTACCTCGAGACAAGCAAGAAGACGAGATGACTTCGGGAAACGCGCCCGTTCGGATTTGGGAAGGAGTGGTGCCGCGGGGGGTTTATATAGGGCGCGGCGACGAGAGGTCACGTGACGGCCATCTACCCCGTGGAGGGTGGCACGTGTGAATGGGTAGTTAGTTAAGGCGAGGAAACATCGTTGTTAACGACGGCGCACCGGCGACGTGGTACGGGATCGAGGGGCGGTCAGGATACCGCACGGTGACGGGAGCTCCCCCCGGTCGCGGTTGGTCTGCGGTGACGATTAGGTGGGAGTTGAACGGATGAAATGCTCACATAAAAAATGCCACCACCCACAAAAAAAAATATTTTTTTAATAAAATTAAATTAACATTTTTTTATTAAAATTTGACCTTCCATTGTTTTTTTTGCTTTTCTACGTTTTGATACTCTAAAATTTTGACCCGTCAAATATAGGGCATATTATATATATATATATTTTTTGTGAAATATGAAAACCCCATTTTTGCCTATTTAAAGTTTAAGTTAACATGAGTCTTTTACGAAATTTGAGCTAATTGCATTAATCTGTATTAAGTTTTTAACTTAATATCATAATGGCATATCGGACTTTATCTACATTTTTCGCACTTCTTTTTTCTTCTGTAAAATATGAGCACTGTATATACCATATTTTCACATGCGTTATATGTGTAGCATGCAAATGCATGGTAATTTTTTTTCTTTAATTAGTATATGAACAACAAACAAATATGTCGAAGTCTGATTTTGAACTTTTTGGCATAGTTTGGCAATCAGAACTAGGTAGAACTTGCCCCTGGTTCGAATTAGTTCTGCCAAATAATATGATCCCGAACGATTTTCGAGTTAAAATTTAACCAATGAAACCGAGTGTCACGTGACCCGGTTCCATTGGCTTTGGTTCCACCATTTTGGTGGAACCAAAGTCATTTCACGGGAGGGGGTGAACCCCCTCCCACTTTATTTTTTTTTGATGTGACATATTATTTTTTTTATTTTTTTTCTCACCACTCTTATAAATTAATTTCTTTTTCTTTTTTATTATATGTTTAATTTATTTTAAGTTTAAAATTTTATTTTATTTTTTCACTTCTTTCTTATAAAATTTTATTTTTCATTAT
>LTAE01003222.1:0-11790 GCA_001647135.1 Pontederia paniculata
TAGCATGTTGAGAGTTGATCCATCCAACTTCGAAACTTCTTAAATGATGATACATTGAATCATTGGAAGTTTCAAGTCTTCATTCAACCTATCTTTTCATCACTTAAACAACTTATTAGTAAACAAAACTCAATCCAAAACATAAAGTAGAATGACCAAATATTAACATGAAGTTTAACACATAGAGATGTCTTTTTCAAATTAATCCATTTTGGATAGTTCTAATTATTCGAGGTTTGTATCATCAAAACATAATGGTTTAAGGCATAAAGCCTAATGTTCCAACAGATAATGCATTCGCTGGAAGGTTGTTCGCCATCTTTCTTAATATTCTCTTGTAATTCTTTATTTTCTGGGATGAACTTCTTATATTGTTTAGTCATAAACGGTTTTATTAGTGAATAGTTCGTTTTAGGGAGTTTGTGAACCCTAATGTTGATTGGATGATCTTATGAATTGTTCCTTTTGAATATGCAATGTGTTCTTAATATTCTTCTTCTTCCGAGATGATCTTGAATATATTTTATTGACTAGTTAGTGTAAAAGAGTTTATGGTCTGATTTGTAGGAAAAATTTATCTAGAAATATAAGTCTTACCATTACATATCTCAATTTGAGTACTTGTTTATGATTAAGATTGTGTGACCTATTGGTGGGTCTTGTTTAAGCAATCAATAATTTAAGTTTGCAGCACGATATTGCATCTTAATTGATGAATTATATGAGGTGGATTCGTTTGAACATTCTTATAAATTTTGAGATTAAGATAGGTGATTGCACCTGTTCAGGGGATCACACCTTTAGCATATCTAGTCCGTCATTAGGAACAACCCGTGCTTAACTGAATCCAATCGACTTAGTGGTGAACAAATCCCTGCGTTCTTCATATCTTGAATTCACCTAGTCAGTTATCACATCTATACTTCTTCTTATAATTGTTTTCTTAGGTACTATTCTGAGTATTAACCAAACATTCATTGAACTGATTCTCTTAAATCATCTTAGAATTAATTAAGATAATTCACAACAATCCTCGTGGGAACGATATCCCTTCTTATGTTCTATATTACTTGTGCGCGATCAATATATTTGCTTGTTTTTCTTTTGCACTTCTGGATTTTATGCACCATGCAACTCATCAGCCCTTAGCGCATTTCCTTAAAGTCGTAGTATTAGATAATGGATCGTTAGTGGTTGGTGGCCTTGTGTATGTTACTATATAAGGACTAATTAGGGTTTTGGATATTCTCTCTCCTCTCTTTTTTATGGGAGCCAAAATTTGGAGACTTTACTTTGTTCTTAGGGATTACTAAACTTGTAAGTGGAGAATTAACAATATGCAACATAAATTTATAAAATCCATGGTAAGAGTGGGTCAGATTTCTTGTCACCAATGTGTTACATATTTATCGCATCACTCCTAAAATCGTGTATATATGATGAAATTAGGATAATTTCAATAGGATAGAGAAATTATTTATTTAACCCTCAAAAACATTTGGTGATCAATCTCCACTTGTTATATCTAACATGAACTGTTATACCTTAAAAAAGTTACTGATATGAAAAACAGTGAAGTGAAAATAAAATAATCAAGTTTTTTAATTTTAAGAACTACTTATCTTTTATGTCTATAATCTTTTTAAATTGTAGCAATTGACTTCGTGTGAGCTAATTTGGCTATTACATTAACAAATAAATTGAAAATTACATGATGTGATGGCAACATCAATAATAATATATTATAATATATAAAGAGAACTAATTTTTGAAGGATTATATAGTGGCGAATTAATTAAGTGCCAATTTGATATTAGAATACCCATTTTGAAAATTACTCTTATTATGCATACAACTTTCTAACTCTGACGTATACTTAATTATGAAGGCAACACTCATTCTCCTTAAATAATGTTTTTCATATATGTTGGAAGAGGAATTATCAATTAATCGTATGTGATACTTTTAAAAGATAAAAGAAAATCAAAGAAAGAAAGAATCTTAAGCATTTGGTGATTACAATATGGCACCAATTAATAATGATGTCGGTCACGTTCTTTCCTACCGCATTAAATAAAATTATTCATATAAAAATCATAATTTACATGCCTAGACTGTGAAAATATAAAATAAGACCAAAAGGATTAGGGAGGGGAGTTTTAAATCAATGTTAGTGTCTCCTGTAGTTGATCATGTGATTCATGCGGACACTAAAATATAAAATAAGACCAAAAGGATTAGGGAGGGGAGTTCTAGATTATTTCCTTTAATTGTTCTTCCTTCAGCTATAATTTATGTCTTACCTTTCTCAAACTGTTGTTTATTCGATTTGATAGTTTGTCTCTTTGGTCCAACTCGCATCTGTCTACTTTATTTTGACACTTCTACCATTTGTTTAAAATTACCAAATATCAAATTTAAAAATGTAAAATATACATTCCAAAAAAAAAAAATCTTTGTTTCTTACAATTTTTTTTAAAATATTTGTATTTTAAGTTGTATTATTTAGGAAAAAAATAATAAAAAAAGATGGATCAAGTGTCGAACTGAAAATAACTAGGTAGAAACAAAAAAAAAACTTATTTATGCGAGATTGGAAAATAATTCTAATTTCTTAAGGAAAAAAATCTTAGATTGTTTATTACTTGATAATTCATACTTATTTTATCAAGTGCTCTTCTAAAACTATAGAAAATTCATAATTTCAAACGCAATACGAGAGGTCCCATTAATTAAAACTATAGAAAATGGATCAAGTGTCGAACTGAAAATAACTAGGTAGAAACAAAAAAAAAAGCTTATTTATGCGAGATTGGAAAATAATTCTAATTTCTTAAGGAAAAAAAATCTTAGATTGTTTATTACTTGAAAATTCATAGTTATTTGATCAAGTGCTCTTCTAAAACTATAGAAAATTCATAATTTCAAATCCAATACGAGAGGCCCCATTAATTAAAACTATAGAAAATGTAGTAGTGATCGATGGTCATATGATAATTGTGGCCTTTGCTAGCTTTTGACTCGGGGTCTACTTCTACGTGCGTCCATAATATATAGAACTCAAAAGGGCTGCCCCGCCGAGCATGCAATTCTTCTCTTCTTTAAAAAAGGCAAAGAGCTCATCTTCTCCACTTCCAGAAGGAGAGTCCAAGAAATGGCCGGATTAGCGGTATGAAGTTTAAACATAACAATGAGTACGAGTATGAAGTTTTACGTGCTAAATTGGAAGCCCGAAGAGAGGCCACTGCCAACCTTATGGATGGTAAGCATAACAATGAGGTATTTGACTGGAACTCTTACCATCCAAAGGTTTCTATTTCATATGGTTTGGCACGTAGAATCAAGGAGATTAGAAATAATTTTGAAGAGGTCACAAAAAGTTGGAAAAACCTTAAGTTGCCTGAGAAAGGTGGAAAGAGAAGATGCATTAGAAAGTGGAAGCCTATAGAGACTACTTCCAATTTTAATGAGACTATGACATTTGGTAGGGAAAAAAAAAAGAATGACATAATCGAGTGGTTGCTACAATCATCAAGTGATGGACCCAATATGCATGGAGTCTCGGTCCTTCCTATTCTTGGCATGGGGGGATTAGGCAAAACCACACTTGCACAAATGGTATATAATGATAAAAAGGTATGTGTGCATTTTGGTCATTTTAAAGGTTGGATATATGTTTACAATGATTTCGATGTTCTACATATAATGCGAAAAATAGTTGCTTGTTTTTCTAAGGTGAAGAATTATCATAATATGAATTTACATGAATCTTTGGAAATCCTCAAGGAGTATTTGGAAGGAAAAGAGTTCTTTCTAGTACTAGACGATGTCTGGAATGAAAAAAAAGAGCTTTGGGACTCACTAAAAGCAATCTTAATTGGAGCTGGAGTTGGTAAAATTATAGTGACAACAAGAAATAATCAAGTGGCAAAAATTATGCAAACTACCTTTCCCATTCAATTAAGTAAACTGTCTTTTGATAATTCTTGGTTATTGTTTAAGAAGTTTGCCTTTGAAGGCCAAGATAAGAATTCATACAATAGTGATTTATTACATATTGGTACGAAGATTGTTGATAGATGCAATGGATTACCTTTGGCAGTCAAGGTTCTTGCAAGTAATCTTAGATTTGAAGATAATGAAGAAGAATGGATTACGGTATCAAAAAGTGATCTGTGGGAGTTAGAAAATGAAGAAAACATATTGCCTGCATTAAAATTGAGTTACGACCGCATGCCTGTGGAATTGAGACCATGCTTTATGTATCTGTCCTTATTTCCTAAGAATTCTGTACTTCACAGGCAAAATATAATAGATCAATGGAAATCACAAGGGTTCCTTAAGACAAAAGATAAAAGTAGGGAAGAGGATGTAGGCAATGATTATTTCAATGAATTGTGGCAAAGATCAATTTTACAACATGAGTGTGAGTCAGACGAATTTATAATGCATTATCTTATTCATGAACTAGCACAGTCTGTCGCAAAAGATGAATATTTGTTGATCACTACTTCAGAATTGTCTAAAATCCCCAAGTCAATACGCCATGCATTGGTTCATGTCGGGTGGAACTGTGGCATGATAAATTTGAAGCCTCTGTCTGAGATAAAGCACTTACGTACTCTTGTAGTGCAAGGTGATCTTGGGTTTCCTTTTAATGATGTAAGGATATTTTCTTTTCTCTATCCCCTAAATGATTTGCTGCAAAATTTGACATGTCTTAGAACACTCATTTTAGGCATTGAGGAGGCCATTGACTTGTCGAATGTAATTGGAAAACTTAGGCACTTGCGATATTTAGCTATACCTTATGTTCCTGAATCAGTGTACAAGCTCTATCACCTACAGACTTTATATCTAGGTGCCAACTACTTCAAGTTATCCCGAGATGTTGGAGATCTAATTAACTTGCAATGTCTCGATGGATTTTCTGACAAGTATTTACCTCTTGAGGTCGGAGGTTTAACCAACCTTCAACGATTGGAATGTTTCCACATCGGAGCTAATGGCCAACAGTGCAAAGTGGGGCATCTGAAGAACTTGGCTAATCTTAGAAATTCTCTCAAAGTATCAGGACTTGAGAATGTTACAAGGTCGGAAGTGACTCCTCCAAAACGTCTTCTGCAGACCATGGCAAAAATAGAGGAGTTGGAATTATCATGGCAGCGTCAACGCGCTAGTAAGAAAAAACACAAGGAATTGGCACAATGTGTATTGGACTGTCTCCGACCTCATCACAACATCAAACGGTTAGATATAATTGAATATCCAGGTACCACTTTGCCTGCATGGTTGGGTGATGCTTCTTTCTCCAAGCTTCAAACATTAACCTTATGGGTTCCGAACTGCGTGTCACTACCAGCACTTGCTCAGCTACCGGCTCTGAAAAGTCTAAAGCTACGAGGAATGAAGAGAGTGAATGGTGTTGGTTCTGTTTTTGCTGTTACTTCAAGCGTCAAGATGGACTGGTTCTCAGTGTTGGAGGAATTGACGTTTATAGAAATGTTCGAATGGGAGGAGTGGCATTTGATGGAGGACTGGTACACAACGTATGGAGGATTAGCGGTTGCAATAGCCATGATTGTGGCCGGACCATCGGCTCTCTGAGCTTTTCTGATGGCAATGACGTTCGCCATTTCACCGACAGATCAGAGGATCGACTGAATGTCTTACTGTATTGTACTTTATAGCCGTTGCTGCAAAATAACCAGTGTGCGTGTGTGTTTGAGAGAGAGAGAGAGAGAGAGAGAGAGAGAGGAGCTCCTGTTATGCACCCACCTCATTCACCGGGGCGAATTTTTTATAGAAACTAGGAGCCCCCGTGATTTTTGGGTCAGAATAAAACGCTAAATATTGCCAACAATATGTTGTGAATAAGTACACATAGGATGAGAAATCTCCGCGGCAGATAATAAAATGAGTAGTCCAATAGATACACACCATGAGTAGATCGTGTTTTTGGGTCAGCTGTATGCATTTATTTAGGTTTCAATCTACTTTCATGCTAATTCTTTTTATCATTCAGATTTTTTTCAAGATANTTCTTCTTCTGATAAATTGCTCGCTATGTTATATTTATATATACAAAGTTTAAATTAGTGTGCATTTATTTAGGTTTCAATCTATCAGGCCAAGTGTATATGCAAGTTGTATATGCATTTATTTTTGTAGCAGTAATGTTGTTGGTGCTGCAATAATTGTATATGCTACAAAAATAAATGCATATACAACTTGCATATACACTTGGCCCGGTAGATTGATATTATATACTTTTTGGGGAGTTTATTATTTGAAGACTCTCAATTAGAAGGATTTCTAGAATTTCCTACTTCAAATAGGAATTAGTTCACTTGAGAAATTTCAATTGAAGAAGGACTTTTAACTTTTCCTATTCAAATTAGGAATGGTTCTTTTGAAGAATTTGACTAAGAAAATATGTCAAACCTTCATGAAAAAGACTTCTAATCATTATACAACTCCTTGGGAACTATTAGAGATATTTTTCTAATGAATTTGGGAGAATTTTGTAATCCAAAAAATCAGCCCAAGTGAGAACTACAAGCTCCACTACAAGAATATATGCTTTTAGTGAGTAAAGAATTACCCGCTAATTAATCGCTATTTACTCGCTAAATACTTTACCGAGCATTTAGCGAGTAAATGGATGTCGAAACGTTTTGCCGGACGAAATTTCCCGACCTTAACGAGTAAAGTTTTTCCTCGTTAAATAATCGCTAATTGACCGTAAAGTAGACGTAAATTGCTCGTAAATGCGCCGCTGAAATGTTGGTATTTTTTAATTAAAAAAAGAAATCCCTCGTCGTTTTACTCGCTAATTGGTCGGAAATTACTCGTTATTTGGCTGTTAAATTGATCGTAAATTAGCCGTAAATCAGCCGAAAAATCATCGCAAATTGGGTTATCGTATTACCATTTTTTATTGACATTTGGCCGCTAATTGGATGCTAAATGACCGTTAATTGGCCGTTAATTAGCTGAAATTGGCCGCTAAATTATAGTTTTTTTCAAAAAAAAATATTTTGAAATTGCAATTTTCGGCTGTTTACAACAAAATTTTAACACCTGCTTATAGCACACACAAATCATATAACATAACAAATACGATACACTTAAAGTTGATAAGTTTATGCAGACATTTCTTTTTCAGATTGCTGCCATACACGTATTGTACATCCGTTAGCAGCAATACTGCTACCTTATTCTGACCCAAAAAATCACGGGGGCTCCTGACTTCTATAAAAAGATAGACCTGGGTGCATAACCGGAGCTCCTCTCTCTCTCTCACTGGTTATTTTGCAGCAGCGGCTATAAAGTACAATACAGTAAGACATTCAGTCGATCCTCTGATCTGTCGGTGAAATGGCGAACGTCATTGCCATCAGAAAAGCTCAGAGAGCCGATGGTCCGGCCACAATCATGGCTATTGGAACTGCTAATCCTCCCTACGTTGTGTCCCAGTCCTCCTATCCTGACTACTACTTCCGGATCACCAATAGTGAACACAGATCTGAGCTCAAGGAGAAGTTTAAACGGATCTGTAAGTTTAAGTGTGTATATAGATACACAGCATAAGTTGGTATACTCTTCGGTAAATCAAAATTAACTTACGCATTGAGTGTATGCAATTTATAGCTATTTGCCTATATGCATGATATATATGTTATAGGCGTCGAGTCTTTGTGGGTTAAATTATTAGATATATAACTTATTTGGTCCGTGGTATGGAAAAGTACGAAACTGATATATGCATGTTTTTGTTAATGATTTCTTCAGGCGAGAAGACTACGATTAAGAAGCGACACATGTACCTCACGGAGGAATTGCTCCAGGCCAATCCAAACCTCTGCTCCTACGAGACACCCTCGATGGAGACGCGGCTGGAGATGATGATCGAGGTTCTTCCCAAGTTAGGGATGGAAGCGGCTGCCAAGGCAATCGAGGAATGGGGACGGCCCAAGTCCCTCATCACCCACATCATCTTCCACTCCACCTCTGGCGCCGACATGCCGGGAGCAGACCAACAACTCATCAAGCTCCTGGACCTTCCCCGGTCCGTTAAGCGTGTCATGCTCTACTACCAGGGCTGCTACGCCGGTGGCACGGTTCTCCGTATAGCCAAGGATTTGGCTGAGAACAATAAGGGCGCTCGCGTCCTCGTTGTGTGCTCAGAGATCACAGTGGATTTATTCCGGGGCCCTGACGAACAGCACAACGACAACCTCGTCGGCCAGACCCTCTTTGGCGATGGCGCGGCCGCAGTGATCGTCGGAGCTGATCCAGAGGAAGGCGTCGAGAGGCCCATTTTTGAGCTCGTATCAACAGCACAGTTGATACTACCTGACAGCGAGGGCGCTATAGAAGGGCACCTCAAGCAAATGGGCCTCACCTTCCACCTCCTCCATAACGTGCCCGACATCATATCCAAGAACATTGAGCGGAGTCTAGTGGAGGCGTTCGAACCGTTGGGCGTCTCCGATTGGAACTCCCTGTTCTGGGTGGTGCACCCCGGCGGTCCTGCGATCCTTGACAAAATCGAGACGACGCTTAAGCTGGAGGTCGAGAAGAAGCTCCGCCACTCGAGGCGCGTGTTGATGGATCACGGGAACATGTCCAGCTCCACCGTTCTGTTCATTATGAATGAGATGAGGAAACGGTCGGTGGAGGAGGGGCTTAGAACCACCGGAGATGGCCTCGAGTGGGGCGTCCTCTACGGGTTCGGTCCAGGGCTTACCATGGAGATGGTCGTGCTCCATAGTGTCCCTTTGTAATCATGCATTGCATGCTGCAGCAAGAGTCAACAATTGGCTCAAGGCGCGCCGGTGTCGTGCAATATGTTTGAGGTTAAATAAATTTGTCTAATTTGTATCAGGTATCTTTGTCGTTCTAATTAATAAGAATTAAGTATTGATCGAGTTCCATTATTTATTTGTTATAATGGTACCAACTATACATATTTTCAAGTTTTTTTTGCAATGTTGGTGGGCGTTCACCATTCCTTTCCTGATTTGTTGGACTACTCATGTGAGGCCGTGGAAATGTGCTGTCCCATGCAAACGAATTGATATCCGCCATGAGCTCAAAGCTATCCCCGAGACGCTATGGAACAATAGAACTTGACTCAACCATTGACGAATATGATCAACAAATGAAGATAAAAGCTAAAGACTTGAATTATATCAAAATAATACAAAATCAACAAGGGACACTTGAGATCTTGACAAGAATACGAATTAGTGGAATACCTTAGACATGATTAATACATGACATAATCAATGAACTTGACTTCTACTTGAACTTATGTAAACTCTCAAAGGCTATAGCTAGTCTTGATATACAAGGACTTGACTTAACATACATAAAGATGACTTTAAGAAATAACCAAAGCTTAAACTTGCGTGAGGATCCATCATGAATGGGAACATCATTTTATGCGTCATCATTATTTCTCACCTTCAGTAACTAGAAGCATGGAACATTTATCTCATTAAAGTTTGTTAAAATCGAAGAATGAGTGAATCATATCACCAAGATATGTTATGCCTATATGTCAACCATATAATTTAATATAAAAAAACATAAAGCAATATTTTAGGATTTTAATCCATGCTTATGGCCAACATATGGCTATTCATATTATCTTACTTTAGTTTCTTAGCAAAGATTACCTTAACATTAAGTCTATCTTTCCTCTTGGTTATTTTTGTTTATCATGCTTATGCATTATTAATATAATGCATCTTTGGACATGAACGTTTTACTTGACATTGACTTTCGGTGCATATAGTACTCGTAACTTAATATTATCGTTCGTGTCTTTCTTTATCTTTAACTTCTTATCATGTGACAATTATAGAAGTTAATCATCTAATTTCACATAAGACAATCCGATAGTTGCATGTCCATTTAATTATTTTATTTAATTGAGGATCATTGTGCACACTATTTTAATTTTCTGAGCATTTGGAGAAATTGATCTTTGAAAATAAGTCACAAACATCTCATGTCACAGTCTAGATTATTGTTTGAGAGTTTAGACTGTGTGGCCTATTAAGCTGAACTTGATTAAGAGACTAGCAGTTTAAGAGTTGCAAATTAATGCATCTTAGGTCGAGATTAATTTAGGGCAAATTCGTTTGAACGTCATGATTAGTTTAAATTTTAAGAAAGGCTTGCACCTATTTAGGGAGTCACAAGTTAGGTAAATCTTAGTCCATCATTAGAAACAACTCATGCATAAAACTGATCCAATCTGACTTAGTGGTGAGATAGAGCCCCTAATCTCTTAATATGATCTAATCTTATCTTGTCTCATTTGGTTAAGTTTATCTTATCTTTTCTTTTCTTTCTAGATTATTTGGATAAAACCGATTTTTGTCATTAATTGATTCTTTTCTCTATCAACTCTTGTAATTAGATAGGTTAGGTTGCATTAGTTCTCGTATGTTCGACACTTTAGTAATACATTTTATTAATTGAAATACTAGTGCGCTTGCTAATGTAATTAGATCGCATCATGTTCTTTGACACTTTAGTAATACATTTTATTACTTGAAATACTAGTGCGCTTGCTAATGTAATTAGATCGCATCGCGTTCTAATTAATAAGAATGAAGTATTGATCGATTGAGTTCCATTATTCATTTCCTTAAATGGTGCCAACTATATATATTTTCAAGTTTCACTTGCAATGTTGTTGTGCTTTCACCATTTCTTTTGTGATTTGTTGGACTACTTATGTAACGCCCCGAAAATTAGCCTTGTTACGTGAAAGAATCGATATTCGCCAATTTTCGATGTTGTCCTCAAGATGCTATAGGACAATAGAATTTGACTTAACCATTGACCAACATGGTCAACACATGAAAATAATAAAATCAAAAGACTTGCACTAGAATAAAACAAGATAAAATCAATAATAGACATAGGAGATAATGACATGAATATGAATTAGCAGAAGACTCTTGAAATGATTAACCGATGACATGATCCATGAACTTTACTTTGAACATAAACAAACTTTAATGTCGATAGAGGTCACTTAACATACACTTTGAACTTAAATAAACATGTTCGAAGACTATACATAATCTTCATACACATGGGCTGGACTTGACATACATAAAGATGACTCTAAGAAATAACTAAAGCTTAACCATATGTCAAAATCCATCATGAATTGTTGAATCTACGATCACGAGAGTGTTTTGATGATCACAAATTTGTAAGGGAACTTAGTTTCTACTAATGAACTTGTTGAGCTGATTTCTGTAAAAGGTTGTTTCAAGTTCAGAAGTTGATAGGTCGACCAAAGAAATCAAGGGAACGATCGAAGCAAAGGGCTAAACAGGAGAGGTCGCCCGATGATGAGAAATGGGCGACCGAGAGCAACACCCTTACAATCAAAGATGGAGAATAAACGGTCCAAGGAGAAGTGGACGCCCAGAAAAGACTTAGCCGAAGAAGGAGTCTTGGCTAAGCAGAGAAAAGGTCGCCCGAGCTTGAAGAGCGGACGACCGAAGGTATGAGGATGAAGGTAATGGACGTTCAAAGGGCTCAGGGTGGAGACAGTGGACGACCAGTAGATTGCCAAGGCTGAGAGTGGACGTCCGAAGGCTCTGGTGCAGAAGCAGTGGACGACCAAAGTAGAAGGCAGACGAGAGTGGTCGACCGCAGGTTGAGTGCGGGCGACCAATTGACATCAGGTGAAGACAAAGGACGTTCGGAGTCTTTGTGAGAAGACAAGCGGGCATCCAGGAGTTTGTCAGAACT
>LTAE01003222.1:13187-38545 GCA_001647135.1 Pontederia paniculata
CTGCTCTTTAGATAATCATGGGATGACTCTTATCTCTAACTGTTCTACTTCTCATGAGATTTGGCTCAAGTTGTTGTCTAGTTATGAGGGAAAGGAGAGTGAGGCAGAAACAATGTTGAACACAGATGACTGCTCCACAACTGCAACATCCGGAAGAGATCCTTTCCTGTGCTTCATGGCAAATGATGAGGTATCCTTCTCTCAAACAACTGATAGTGATAGTGTTGAAATTGAAAAGTATACCATCTTCGATATGCATGAAGAATTTAAAACAATGATTAGAAGATACTCTATTTTGAAAAGAAAAAATGATAGTCTTGTTCTAGAAAACAAGAAGTTAAAAGATGACTATAAAAATCTTGACAAATAGATCTCTGAGCTAAATAACAAAGTGCCTTTAAAAACCACTCTCATAAAGGGCTTACATCCAAACTTATCTACTTCAATTACTGAATATGTTGTGAGTACCAAAATATTAATAAGAGAGAGTACATATGCTAACTATAAAAGTAGACAAGTTAGACCAAAGAAAAGGAAATATGCTCATATGTATCATAGAAATCCTAGACCTTCACACAAAAACACAGTCAGAAATGATCATATACTCTTCTATCCACATGCTACTTTTGTAGGAACAAATAAATATTCTGATAAACCAAAAATCCTGCACACTATCAGAAGTACACAATATGTAAAAATGCATAGTAGAAAATTTACTATTCATCATAATCATGGTTGGGTGATGGTTGGGTGATGCTTCTTTGAATATCCAGTAGATATATTTGAATATCCAGGTACCACTTTGCCTGCATGGTTGGGTGATGCTTCTTTCTCAAAGCTTCAAACATTAACCTTATGGGTTCCGAACTGCGTGTCACTACCAGCACTTGCTCAGCTACCGGCTCTGAAAAGTTTAAAGCTACGAGGAATGAAGAGAGTGAACGGTGTTGGTGCTGTTTTTGCTGTTACTTCAAGCGTCAAGATGGACTGGTTCTCAGCGTTGGAGGAATTGACGTTTATAGAAATGTTCGAATGGGAGGAGTGGCATTTGATGGAGGACTGCAATTTCCCATGTCTTCGTGAACTTGTGATTGACCATTGCCCGAAGTTGAGGAGCATTCCATTTTTAACTTCCCTTGCACGACTTAAGATTTCCAAATGTCCCAACTTAAGGAGTCTCCCCACTCTATCATCCCTTGCTTGTCTCGACATTTCTGAGTGTTGTATGCTTAGTAGTCTTCCTACTCTATCCTCCCTTGCCCGTCTCAGCATCACCAAATGTAGTAAGCTTAGAAGTCTACCTTCTCTATCCTCCCTTGCCCGTCTCAACATCACCAAATGTTGTAAGCTTACAAGTCTACCTTCTCTATCTTCCCTTGCTAAACTTGGCATTAACAAGTGCCCCAAACTTAGGAGTCTACCATCTTTGTCTGCACTTACTAAACTCAAGATATTGGAATGCTCTGAACTCAAGAGGCTACCGTCTTTGTCTCGTCTTGTTCATCTTAACATCTCAAAATGCAGTAAGCTAAGGAGGCTAATTCCTTCTCCATCGAATCTTGAAAAATTAACTATTATGTATTGTCCTGAACTTCAGAATCTCCCGTCTTTACCTTCTCTTGCTAAACTTAAGATTATCTGTTGCCCTGAACTTAGGAGTCTCCCATCTTTACCTTCTCTTTGTAAACTTGGCATAAGAGATTGCCTTGAACTAAGGAGGCTCCCTGCTTTATCCTCCCTTGAGCAACTCGACATATCTGATTGCTGTAAGCTAAGGACTCTCCCCTATCTATCTTGCCTTGTTCAACTCGAGATGGTCGAATGTGCAGAGTTAAGGAGGCTCTCATCTCTTCCTCATCTTGTTCAGCTTAAGATTGATAGATGCCCTGAATTAAGGAGACTCCCATCTCTATCCTCTCTTGTTAAACTTGATATTCAAGACTGCCATCGACTTGGGCATCTCCCAAACCTCCACTCACTCACTAAATTATTTCTCTACGGAGAATGCAAGCTCAAGGTGATTTATGGTTGCCACCTTCCAGCGCTTCAAAGTTTAACTATTTGCGAGTACAAAGGTGTAAGTTTGAGATTTCCTGATTGCCAAAACGTGCACGCAATTAAGGAGCTGGTTATTAAGAGATGCTATGGATTGACGTCTTTGGAGGGGTTCAGCAACCTGGTTGATCTTCAGAATTTGGCCATTGAGTGGTGTTTCGACTTGCGGATCTCGCCAAATGAGTATTTGCCTAAAGGTATAAAAAATGTGAGAATACAAGAGTCTCGCGGCGCAAAGCAGTGGTACAATAATCAAGTTGGTCATGACGCTCAGGTGACGAATATATTGTGTTTTAAGGTAAAGACTAATCACAAACAGTAGAAAAATTAATTCTTTCTATCACAATTGCAGATAGATTCAGAGTACGAGGAAGAAACATCCATGGACGACGACGATCTTGTATCAGAAGAGCTCAATGAAGAGGAGAACGATGGGCAGATGATGGAACTTGGAACCGAAAGCTGCAAAGAGTCGAGCAAAGAAGAAGAAGAAGAAGAAGAAGAAGAAGAAGAAGAAGAAGAAGAAGAAGAAGAAGAAGAAGAAGAAGAAGAAGAAGAAGAAGAAGAAGAAGAAGGCACTCGTCAAAGCGAAGAGGAGAAGGAACAAATTTTGAGTGAAGAGGAGCATGAACAGATTGAGGTTGAAGAGGAGGACGATTCAGAGAGTGAAGAGTCATGGGAAGAGGAGTGCCGTAAAGATACTGACCAGGAAGAAGATAAGAGATACCAATAACTTTGTGTGTTGAAAGAGTTGTCTCTTTAGATACTCATGCAATCACTACCATTTCTCTCATGCTTGTCAATGTAGATCAATTTGACTGTCGACACGACAACAATCACTCCTAAAACTGAAAACTAAGATTTAAACTTCTGGGAACATTTCATTTCAATTGCAACATACTTCTAAAGAAAGAAGGAAAAAGGTGTGCAATTTTATGTACTATATTTGTTGGAATATTGGACGAGGGATCGAGAAAAAAATATTGACATACAAATTTTTAACGTGGTAAAATTCTCTTGATCAATGTGAACAAGAGGGAAATATCCACGGGCAAAGGAGGTCATCATCAAAGAGTTGAATTTCCACCTTGACTTAAATTTTACATAATTCTAAAAAAAATTCATCATATTCTCCTTTGCCAAATGGCTCTGATGGGCCTAACTTGCTCTTTGTGAGATGTCAATCAAGTTCGAGCAGAATTCGAACTTGACAATAGGTAAGTTTTTTATCATCATATCTGCAGAATTGTCATGGGTGCTGATCTTTTGAACTTGAACGTTCTTCTTTTGTACTACATCACGAACAAAATGATATCTCACATCAATATGTTTTGTCCTTCCGTGATGCATCTAATCTTTTGTAAGATGTATTGCATTTTGACTATCATAGTATATGCTAGTAGTTTTCTCATTCATGTTGAATTCTCCAACTAATCCTCTCAACCAGATGGCTTCCTTTACAACTTCAATAACAGTCATATACTCTGCTTCAGTGGTAGATAATGCTATTGTGTCTTGCAAAATAGCTTTCCAACTAACAACACAATTATCAATAGTAAAAATATAACCTGTGAGAGATCTTCTTCTATCCAACTCTCCTGCAAAATCTGAATCATCAAAACATGTTGCCTCTTAGATATCACAAAATTCACTTAACTGTCAGTGCATCTTTCCTGTATTAGACATGTATCTACTAACAACACTAACAACATGAGACATATCTAAGCGACTACAAACCATAGCATACATAATACTACCAACTGCACTAGAGTATGAAACTTTTGGCATATACCTTATGTCATCATCTAATTGTGGAGAATATAAAGTTGAGAGTCTGAAGTGTCCTGCAATAGGGGTGCTAACTAACTTTGCATCATGTATTCCAAAGCGCTCTAAGACTTTTTCAATATATTTTTGCTGAGAGAGAAAAAGTCTTCCTGAGTGTCTATCTCTAGAGATCTCCATCCCCAAAATTTTCTTAGCAGCTCCAAGATCCTTCATATCAAAATCAGAACTTAATTTAGCTTTCAAACTGATGATTTCAGATATACTCTTAACTGCAATATGTTAGGATCTAATCCTGATATGTTGAAGTTTGAGAGAGATTAGATTAGATTTTACTTTTTATCTTATCTTAGGCTGATTGGATTATATTATGTTGGATTAGTTTTTTTTTATTTTGATTAGGAATTTATCTTTTGAATTTAGGATAAAATTAGTTTTCATATTAAACTAAACTTCTTTGTGCTATAAATTCTGGTGTTGGTCGATTAATAATATTATCTCCTTCAGTTTTTTTACTTCATCTCTCTCATATGTTCCTGCAAAGTCGCTTCTGTCCCCAACACGTGATATCAAAGCACAGGCATGAAGCAGCAATGACACAGCACGGCTGAACGCGAAGGAGGAGCACGCGCAGGTAGCGACGATGAGGCGCTGCTGAATGGCGGACTTGCGCGAGCTTAGTGCGGACGAGGTACGTGGACAACGTTCTAACCTGCAGGCCCTAAGGCTCGCTAGAGTGCATGCCCAAGTATATTCGACTCGAGAACATGTCGCTCGTCACCACCAGTGCAGCATCAGGGAAGAACGCGGAATGTCGTTCCATTACCCTCAACTCGCGGCCAACAATTACACCGCATGGGCGATCAAGATGGAGCCTTGTTGGACGCCTAGGGAATTTGGGAAGCGGTGGTACTAGCGGAAGAGGCTGCGATGGATGTCAAGAAGGACAAGATGGCGAGGGCGTGTCTTCTCCAGTCGCTTCTAGAAGATATTCTTCTGCAGGTAGCGAAGAACAAGACGGCGAAGGATCTTTGGAGTAGTCTCAAGACGAGACTCCTTGGAGCCGATCGCGTCAAGGCCGCACATCTCTCGAATCTCAAAAAAGATTTCGAGATGTTATAGATGAAGGAGGGAGAAACCTTGAACGACTACACCGGAAAGCTGGTGGGTATGTTAGCAAGGTTCATCAACTTGGGTTCAACCCTAGATGATGTGATGATGGAGAAGAAACTTCTCAACAACATATCGGGCAGATTCTTCTCGTTTATCACGGGTATCGAGAAGTTCTGCGATATCGATACCATGTCGTTCGAAGACGCAGTCAGGCGTTTGAAGACTTGGGAAGAGTGCGCACATAAACATACGCCAGGCGGTGATCACTCGGGGAAACTCCTTCTGATCCAAGCCTAGTGGGAGGCATGAAAGAAGAACGGCAGCAGAGAAGCATCATCGTACAAGAAGGTCAAAGCTCATGCACGCGGTGAAGGCGACAATCACAACCGGGGTGGACGTGGTCACGGCAGAGACCATGGCCGGCGTGGTAGAGACTACTCGAATGGTGGGGCAGAGGCAATCGCGACGAGAGTCACATTCGGTGCTACAACTACAATAAGATGGGGCACTATGCATTACAGTGCAAGGCGAAGTCAAAGGACGAAGAAGCGAAATTTCTCCTATGTGGATGAGGAGGAGACAACCTTGCTCATATCCACATTAGTTGAGAATCCATACCTCATGTTGCTGAATGAAGACAAGTCAGAGCTAAATCTCCGAACAGAAGCCAAGGAGAACAAGACCTCCGACGTGTGGTATGTCGACAATGGCACGAGCAACCATATGTGGGGACAACGGAGGAAGTTCCACAACCTGGATGAGAGTGTCAAGGGGCATGTTGTTGCGATCAAAGGTAGAGGCTCAGTGCTACTCCAATTCAAGGGAGGTGAGCAACGTCTTCTTGCAGATGTGTACTACATTGCTAACCTCTGCAACAACATCATCAGTTACGGTCAGCTAGCCGAAGGAGGGAATAAGATCATCTTTTGGTGTATGACTCCCACGACAAGTTACTCATGAGAATCAAGAGGTCTTCAAATCGGGTGTACAAGACAATCTTGGAGGCGAGTGAGCCCGTGTGTCAACTTGCAAATATCTCAGATGAAGCATGGCTTTGGCATGCTCGGCTAGGGAATGTCAACTTCCAAACTTTGAAGTTGCTGACCAAGAAGAAGATGGTTATTAGTGTGCCAGCCATCGAGCATCCGAATAGTCTTTGACAGGGATGTTTGGCTGCCAAGCAGGCGAGAAACCCACTCCCAACGTCGACGGAATTTCGGGCAAAGGAGTTGCTCGAACTACTGCATATCGATCTTTGTGGACCCATCACACCATCGACTATTGGAGATAACAATTATTTCATGATTGCAGTTGACGATCACTCTCGATTGATGTGGGTCTACGTGATCATGTAGAAGGATCAAGCTTGCGAGGCCTTCAAGAAATTGAAGCTACAAGTGGAGAACTCTACTTGATGCCGAGTGAATACCATGAGGACATATTGTGGTGGTGAGTTCCTCTCCAGTGAGTTCACTAGGCTATGCAAAGAGGCTAGGATCCAGAGACTCTTGATTGCGTCATACACTCCGCAGCAGAATGGCGTGGTAGAAAGAATAAAATCGCACCGTGATGGAAATGGCGAGATCACTCATGAAGAGTATGAAGGTCCCTGGGAGGTTTCGGGGAGAAGTTGTGAGCCATGCGGTGTATCTCTTGAACCGCTTGCCAACCAAGGCCTTAGGTGATCGTACGTCGTATGAAATGTGGACCGGGAAGAAGCCACACCTCGGGCATCTGCGTATATTTGGTTGCACCGCTCACATGAAGATAACCCTGCCACATTTAAAGAAGCTTGATGACCGAAGTCAACTCATGGTGTACCTCGGCGTCGAAGAAGGCTGCAAGGCCCATAGACTGTATAACCCTCATTCCGCGAAGCTACATGTTAGCAGGGACGTGAAGTTCGAAGAGGGCAAGGAGTTTGCATGGAGCGCAAGCCAAGGCAATGGCAAAACTTTAGATTTGGAGTGGAGCTGAGTTCAATTCCTGAGCCGGAGCAAGATGACCTTCAAATTCCGACAGCAATAGCCTTAGGTTCAGGTGAGTCGGAAGTTTCTCGTAATATATCTCAGATTGCAGCACCTCTGGTTGGTCAGCCACCATCAGGAACGGTGACGAGATCACGAGCGTGCGCCGCAGCTCGAGCAGCAGAAGTGGCACAGTCAACCACGGACGGGGCTTCATCAACCATGGCCGGATCTCTAGCATCGGCTAGAACTCCGATAAGGGCCGAGTCTTCATCTTCTTTCCAAACAGGTACGATGGCCACATCGTCGTTTTCCACCAGCAGTGACAATAGCAGCAGTCATGTCAGATTCAAAGACATGGAAAGCATCATGAGAGACTCGTCTCTCAAGGAGAGTTGAGCTCCCTAATGAAGAGGCATAAGGCGAAGCTTTGCTGGTCGAATTGGAGGAACCATCAAGTTATAGAGAACCTGCTAGAAAAGCCAACTAAGATGCGATGAAGAGAGAGATTGACTCCATAGAGAAGATTGCAACATGGGCTCTCGTCGAGTTGCCGGCAGGACAGAAACTCATAGGGCTGAAGTGGGTTGACAAGGTGAAGAAGAACTCAGAAGGGAAGATAGTCAAGCAAAAGGTGAGGCTCGTTGCAAAGGGCTATGTTCAACGACCAGGTGTACACTTTGATGAGGTGTTTGCACCAGTCGCGAGGCTTGATACAGTTTGAGTCATCCTTGTGATTGCTGCAAATCGAGGATGGCAAGTGCACCACTTGGATGTGAAGTTAGTGTTCCACAATGGAGATCTTGAAGAAGAAGTATATGTGACACAGCCAGAAGGGTTTGTACAAAAGAACAAGGAGCAACTTGTGTACAAACTGAGCAAGGCACTGTATGGTCTCAGGCAAGCTCCACGGGCGTGGAATATCAAGCTCGAAGAAGTTTGAAGAACCTCGGATTCAACAGGTGCGCACAAGAGCAAGCTGTGTACACAAGAGGTGAATGATCTGATGGCATAATTGTTGGTGTGTATGTGGATGATCTTATGGTAACAGGACAGAACCTAAATGAAATCGTAGCGTCCAAGCAGCAAATGATGAGAGAGTTTGAAATGACATTGAATTGCTCACATTCTATTTGGTAATTGAGGTGACTCAAGAGGAGAACAGGATAACTCTCAGGCAATCATCATATGCAAAGAAAATTCTAGAGAAGTTTGGCATGGCAGAGTGCATGCAACAAAGTTTTCGATGGAACCAAAGGCACCGTTATACAAGGACCCAAAAGGTGAAACTGAGTACCGGTGTGTCATCGGTAGCCTGAGGTATCTGCTTCATACCAAACCTGATCTCTCCTATGCAGTTGGAGTGGCTAGCCATTTCATGGAGAGACCAACCGTGATGCATCAAAAGGTCATGAAGCAAATACTCAGGTATCTACGAGGAACCATAAACTATAGAATTGCGTATGAGAAAGGCGCTCAAGAAGAACAGATCATGGGCTACAGTGATAGTGATCTAGCTGGTGATCTGGATTATCGAAAGAGCACTTGAGACATGTCTTTCTACATCAACAACAACTTTGTCTCATGGTTGTGTCCTTATCATCTTGTGAAGTTGAATTCATGGCAGCTACAGAGGCGGCATGTCAAGCAATGTGGTTGAGGAGCCTATTGGGAGAATTAACAAAGCAAGAATTCAGACCAGTGAAGTTCTTAGTTGATAAAAGTCAGCTATTGCATTGATTAATAATCTAGTTTTCCATGGCCGAAGCAAGCATATAGACACAAAGTTCCACTTCATTCGAGCATGTGTTGATAAGGGTCAAATTAAAGTTGAGTTTGTGCGCACGGAAGAGCAGCGAGCAGATGTGCTTACGAAAGCGCTACCAGCAGTGAAGATGGCAACAATGCGCTACTATCTTGGAATGAAGGATTTGAGAGAATTTTAGGATTAGGGAGGAGTATGTTAGGATCTAATCCTGACATGTTGAAATTTGAGAGAGATTAGATTAGATTTTATTTCTTATTTTATCTTAGGTTGATTGGATTAGATTAGCTTGGATTAGTTCTTTGTTTTGATTAGGACTTTATCTTTTGAGTTTAGGATATAATTAGTTTTTAGATTGAACTAATCTTCTTTGTGCTTTAAATTTTGGTGTTGATCAATCAATAATATTATCTCCTTCAGTTTTTTACTTCATCTCTCTCCTATGTTCTTGCACGTCGCTGCCGTCCCAAACACAATCAACATGTCATCAACATAAAGTAACAAATAGATGAAGAATATGTCAGCAAGCTGATGCAAATAAACACAATTATCACACTTACTTCTCATAAAATTAATGCCCAACATAAATGAGTCAATTTTGTTTATACCATAAATGAAAAGATTGTTTGAGTTCATACAAGGACTTCTTAAGATGACATACATGATCTTCTTTACCTTCAACATAGAAATCCTCTGGTTGCTCCATATATATATTCTCTTCAAGATCATCATGTAGGAATGTTGTCTTTTATGCATAGCAACAATAGCAACTAAAGTACAAATTGAAGTATGTTTTACAATTGGAGAGAACACATCATGAAAATCAACTCCCTTCACCCGATTATAGCCTTTTGCAACCAATCTTGCCTTATACTTAGTGTCTTCATTACTAAGTCCTTCCTTCTTCTTAAATACCCATTTGCAGCCAACAATCTTCTTATTTATCGATGGTTTCACAAGCTCCCAAGTGTCATTCTTTTGTAGAGATTACATCTCCTCTTGCATAGCTATTACTCATTTGGTGTAATCTGGAACTTATATAGCTTCTTTATATGTGGAAGGATTAGAAAATTCAATATTTTCAGCAACACTTAAAGCATAAGCCACCAAATCTTCAAAACTCAATCTTTGTGGTGTCTTTGTTTCTCTCATATGTTTGTCACGAGCTAACATATATTGTTGATGAGCCTAAGGAGGTGCTTGAACTTCAAGAGCAATATCTCTAGTTTGAACATCTTTCTTTTCATCAGAAGAATTGATAAGTTTCGGCTCCACCTTCTCCAAAGCATTATGTTTTCTTATATCATTAATCACGGACAACTCTTTTCTCGAGTGAAGTATCGCAGATTCATTAAAAGTAACATCTCTACTCAAAATAAATTTCTTAGTTTCAGGACACCATAATCTATAACATTTAGCACCAGATTTATAGTTAAGAAATATGCACTTTCTAGCTCTAGGTTCAAGTTTTCCATCATTTACATATGCATACGTAGGGCAACCGAAAACTCTTAAATGTGAGTAATTAAGAGGACTACCTAACGATACTTCTTAAGGAATCTTCAAATCCAATGATCGATGGAGAATCAATTGATTAAATGACATGCTAGATTGATAGCTTCTACCCAGAAATCATTTTCTAATCCTGCATTTGATAACATGCATCGAGCTCTTTCAAGTAGAGTTCTATTCATTCTTTCTGCAATGCCATTATGTTGTGGAGCTTTTACAACTGTACGGTATCTTACAATATCTTCTTTCTCATAAAAGTCATTAAATTTTGAATCACAAAACTCTAATCCATTATTTGTTCTCAGTCTCTTAACAACTTTTTCAGTTTATTTTTTTAACAAAGTTTTTCATAACTTAAGTATCTCAAAGACATCATCTTTATGTTTCAAGAAGTATACCCAAATTTTTCTAAAGAATTCATCAATAAATATAAGCAAATATCAATTATCTCTCTTTGAAGGAACTTAAAAAGGACCCCATAAATGTGAATGGATGTAATCTAGGGTTCCCTTGGTCCTATGAATTGCCAAATTAAAAATGACTCTATTTTGCTTCTCGAAAATGCATTGTTCACACAATTCTAACTTTTCAACTTTTGGCTCTGGAAGAATACCTCAGTTGCATTCCCTTCTCACTCATATGACCCAAACGCATGTGCCATAATTTTGTAGAATCTTCTTCTGAAATGGATGATGAAATCGCTACTGAACCTGTTACAGTCGAACCGAGAAGAACATACAAGCTACCTGTTGATAATGCCTTGAATCTTAACCCGATGGAAACCCATATGACCCCCTGCGCATCACAGCCAACGAATATTTGAGGCGGAAGCCGCCCGTCCCATACGGGGTCTCCATAGGGTTTATGTTTCCTATTTTATATTGGGGGTCCATATATAAACTCTCTAAGGTTTGGATTATTTTGTGTCTTGTATCATCTGCTGTTTTACCACATCAAAGAAAGAACTTCAGCCGCCGCTCGAGGACGTAACCCAATTAAGGGTGAACCTCGTAAATCTGTGTGTCCTCTCTATGTGTGATTTTCTCTCTCTCGCCAATTTTCGTAACACTACCAATTTTTGAACCTTTCATCAACACAAGAGCACCTTGAGAAATCTTCATTCAATTTGACTCTATAACAACTTTGCAACCATTTGAGTCCAAAACTCCAAGAGAAATGAGATTCTTTTTCATATCACGAACATGTCTAACATTTGTTAAGGTTCGAACAACTCCATCATACATCTTAATCTGAATAGACCCAATACCAATAGTCTTACAAGCTGCATTATTTTCCATAAGAACAACTCCACCTTCAATCGGCTTGTATATGGAGAACCAATCCTTATTAGGACGCATATGGTACGAGCATCGAGAATCTAGAATTCATTCATTTGAATATATGAATTTATTAGTCATCGTCACAACCAAAACATCTTCACTTTCGCTCTCGGCTACACTAGGATCTGCTACATCTGGCTTCTGATTTCCCTTCTCGTTGCTCTCATTTAACTTCTTATTTTTGTTTTCTAATTTCCCTTCTCGTTGATCTGAATTTATTCGTAATCTTGATTCGGATTTGTTGTTTGATGTCTGCTCCTTGGATTAAACCTGTGGCATGCTTATCTGATTTATTGTTGGATTCCAATTCATTGTCCAGTTTTTCTTACTCAGAAGTTTGCATTCACATCATCAAAAGTAAGATTCTCCTTACCGTAGATCATAGTTTCTTTAAAGGTTTTATATGAAGATGGCAAAGAGCATAGAAATAATAATGCCTGATCTTCATCATCAACCTTAGCATCTGCGTTTTCCAAACCGTTGATAAAGGTAACAAACTCGCTAATATGAGATTTAATCGATGTACCTTTTGTCATACGAAAGTTGTACAATCGTTGCTTCAACACAAGTCGATTTGCTAGGATTTTTGTTATGTACAGAGTTTCCAACTTTAATCATAGATCTATTGATGTCTTCTCTGCGAGGACTTCTTGAAGAACATCATTCGTCAGGCATAACTGGATCGCGAACATGACTTTCTCATCATATTCCTCCGAGGCAGATGTCTCCATAGTATCGGGTTTCTTTCTCGATAACGTCTTCTTCAATCCGTTCTGAACCAAGATGAAAAGCATCTGAACTTGCCACAAACTGAAATTTGTGTTGGCGTCAAATTTCTCGATGTCAAATTTCGTTGTAGTCATTGTCAAAAAATTGATCGAGAAAACTTCGTGCTCTGATCCAATTTATTGGAATATAAGGCGAGAGACCAACCGAGAATCAAAACAACGAATTAAAACGAGAAAAAAATATTGACACACAGATTTTTAACGTGGTAAAACTCTCTTGATCAATGTGAACAAGAGGAAAATATCCACAGGCCCGCCACGAAAGAACTTTCACTATCAAGAAGAGAAGAGAGTACATCATGAAACCCTAACCAACCGCGAGGGACTTCGCCCCTTGCACCTCCATGGGAATCAATATCGGGCTACGGCCTAAACCCTCTGCTACTGCCATATTCTTTTTTTCTTTCATAATTTTTAGTACAGGATATAATAATTCAAGGCATAACAACAATATTATGTATCTCATTCATCCTGCGATCGCGATTCCTGCAATATTATATACCTTGAAGAAGCACTTTAGATATGAAGTGGAAAATCATGAGGAAGGTTTTGCTTGTTCTCATGCATATATTCATATGGTAAAAAAAATGAGTAATGTATTTATATAAAAAATAACAATATTTTTTGTAAAAGTGAATAATGATTGTAATTACTTTTTAATGAATTATATCCTCTATGCTACACTTTCTTTGCTCTCTATTAAGATATTACAAGAACATTTTTTGGACCACCATTTGTACGAACCCTGGTCCTAGTTCCATAGCATATATTCATTACATTATTTCTTGTTTGATCTATTTTTGTTCTTCGCCAACAACTTTCAACCAAATGTCTGATGTCATTACCAAAAAAGGTACAAGCGTTGCATCAGCAAATCTAAAGCAAACCAAATTATATCTATGAAGAGAAAAATTAAAAAAAAGACGGATAAAGTGAAATAGCTAGGTAAATCCAAAAAGAAAACCTTATGCGAGATTGGGAAATACTTATAATTTCATAAGGAAAAAGCTTAGATTGTTTCTTACTAGAAAGTTCATAGTTATTTGATCGAGTGCTCTTTAGTTTATCCAAAAAAAAGTAACTTCAAACGCAATACGTACAGAAAATAAGCTTACCAAAATTTTATAAACATCTATTACTAAATAATAGAAAAAAATTAAAAACCATATGCTTCACATTAATTAATTTATGCTTTTCTCTTTTATTGGAACTTGTATGTCGGTGAGTGCGATCACTAAAAAACATCGAAATGTATATTGATTGATGGTCATATAATAATTGTGGCTTTTGTTAGCTTTTGACTCGGGGTCTACGTGCGTCCATAATATATAGAACTTAAAACCGCTGCCCTGCTGAGCATGCAATTCTTCTTTTCTTCAATAAAGGCAAAGAGCTCTAATTCCATCTCATCCGCTTGGTTTGATAATGGAAATCTAGAGTTGGTTCTGATCAGGTTCCATTAAACGATGTGATATTTGACAAAATCGAACGTAGAATTCTAAGATGGAACCTCAACTGACGTCATCGGAGTTTCACCACCGATTCTTGCTAAAAACAGCCTGTTGCAGCTATTTTTTTTCTACTGGCCATTTTTATTTCTATTTTTTTTGTTAATGCTTTTTTTCTGGCTGCTTTTTTTTCTAGCCATTTTTTTATTTATTCTTATTTTATTTCTTAATCAAATTTTAATTATCATATAATTATAAAAGCTGATAATTGTTTATATTAACTTAATATATAATTATAAAATTATTAATTATCCTATTATATTTTTATGGTAATATTTTATTAATTTTTATGTGGGATTAATTAAAATTTTAGAAATAAAATGAATTACTTTATTATATTATTCATGAGAACAATTATATATTATTTATTTTTTGAGAAAATATTTTATTACCTTGTATTTATTTTATAATACAAATTATTTATTAGTATACTTTTTATTTAAAAAATTGTTTTATGAAATATTATTAATCAAAATATAAATTCGTTAAAGAAAATATTTTATTACCTTGTATTTATTTTATAATACAAATTATTTATTAGTATACTTTTTATTTAAAAAATTGTTTTATGAAATATTATTAATCAAAATATAAATTCGTTAGATTAACTTATATTAATTAATTTTTTAAAAAATAATCGATATTTAGAAAAAAACATTTTTTAAAAATAGTAATTCATGAGATAAATTTTATATTATTTACAAATAATTTTAAATGATATTTTTATAAAAAATATTTTATGAAATATTAATTTGTTCGATTAATTTCATATTATTTAATATAATGTTTTAATTCAATAAAGTTTTATTTTTATTAAAATATATTTTATTTTTTCGATCCTCATTTTTTATTTAAAAATTCTTAGAATTCATTTGTAATCATTATATTTTAGTTTATCCAAACACTTCAAACTAATCTATTAAATTAAGTTATTCATTAAAATCCGAGAACCTCTGATTGTACTTACTAAACTCAGTCAAAGAGAATTCAAGAAATGGCTCACTTCCCTTCTCAAGTGGACAGCGAACAAGCTGTCATCCTTGATTCAGCCTTTATCCTCAGCTGTGGAAGAACTCGAGGAGCTGAGAAACACCATGATGGGGATCCATGGGGCGCTGGATGACACGGAAGAAAGAGATATTGTATTGCTAGAAAAAAAATAATAATAAAGAAAAATAAATAGTATACTAAATAAATATAACTAGTTGCTGTCCATTAGGACTTTAATAAGGTTCTATCTTGGTGGCATGCTGTACATTGTGGTCAATGAGATAAATGGGGGAAGAAAATATGAAGGTGTAGAGCCTCCTTTCAGCAGCCGAAACAGAGAAAAAAAGGGCTCACTCCATTGTTGCTGTTAGAAGCTAAACTGCCAAGAGAAAAATAAAAGAAAAGAAAGAAAAGAAGAATAGAGAAAAGAGGTATGTCTAAAGATATCATATATTCTATCTAATTTCTAGCATTACTAAAGTTAAAAATATTATTAGAATCATATATTAGGATCAAGAGCGGCGCCACGTGTCTGCCCGTGTATGCACGTGCAGGCACCGGCAAAACTCCGTGGTTATATAAATAAAAGAGAAACAGAGAAAAAAAGGGCTCACTCTATTGTTGCTGCTAGAAGCTAAACTTCCAAGAGAAAAATAAAAGAAAAGAAAAGAAAGAAGAATAGGGAAAAGAGGTATGTCTAGAGATATCATATATTCTATCTAATTTCTAGCATAATTAAAGTTAGAAATATTATTAGAATCATATATTAGGATCAAGGGCGGCGCCACGTGCCTATCCGTGCATGCACGTGCAGGCACCGGTAAAACTCCGTGGTTATATAAATTTCGTGTAGACTTTTGTTCAACTATTGAATAGCTCAGTTGGTTGAATCACCTTTACTCTACTAAGACATTTGGTGTTCAAACCACATCATTCCCATATTTTTTGCCATTTTTCAGTACAGTTCATTCCATCCAATTGAGTTATTATTAATTCATAAGTTTAAAAAGTTTTAATATTCAAACTTGTAAGTATTATTTTTTTTACTTCAACTACTTATCAATTGTCATCCATCCAATTAGTTTTTTATTTCTTTAACTTCTTGTAGTTTAATTTTCTTGATATCTCATACATTATATTTACAAATTTTTATATATTATTTTTATGTCATGAATTTATTTATTTTCATTATAATTTTTATGAAAGATATAATTGGTCATTTTCTATTTTTACTTCTTTTATTATAATTCATCGATACCATTTGCAAATATATTAAATTAATTTTTTTTATAAAGTTTTGCATAGTTATACATTTTCTATAATAATATATTCTATGTTCATACAATCTTTAACATTTGAATAATTAGTCATAAATCTTATTGTGCATAATATTTTACGGCTAACATATTTGTGCTTAATGGCATATTATTTTTCTCTTATTAAATTCTATTATTATAAAATTTAATTTTTTAATTTACACTTAATCTAAAAAATTATGGTTAATTATATCATTGAAAAATATAAGAAAAAATTATCTGAAAATGAGCTAATTAAATTATTTTTATTAATATTTAGTTAGTTAGTAAGTGAACCCAAAAAATTGTTGGCTCCGCTACTGATTAGGATGTTATTGTTTCATCCAAAACTGAGTAGAAGAAATTAGGAGTTAATAACACCTAATTATGGCTTCATTATATTAGGATTATAGAGATTGAAATCTGTCCAGATTTGATGACTCTTATTCTAATAGAGATTTAGATGGGTTTTTTTTGCCAAAAATTATGAAAGTAATATGGAATGATCTTCTGGAAGTCTAGTTTCAATTCCTGTAGACAAGGTTATGGGCAGAACAGTGAGAGTCTGTCATGCTGTCTTCGGCAGCAACGTTACTGATTAAATAATTATATTATAATTCGTACATATCAGATAAAAATATGAAATTTATTTGATAAATCCTATGTTACGTTAGCTTTTGAACCTAATTGGAGTTAAGTTAATATGAGTTGTGTAGAGAAACATATGGATTTTATAACAGACAGATATCAAGCTGCCAAGATTCTGAAAAGGAAACTAAATGTATCCAATTGTGGGATTTTCTGGGATTAATATATAGTAGTATAAATTCTGACATAAGTATATATTGAACCTTCACAAGTCTCCTTTAAGATAAAATTTGAATTATGAAAATATGATATGTATAATGGAAGTAATAAATTGTATAACCAGTAGCACTCAGTCTATCTTTTTTTCTGAAAGTGAAGTAGATCATATGTTTGGCCTCTAAATTTATTTGGAAATATATTGTTAAAGATAGAATGTGAGGTTTACAAGAAATAAACATAATAAAGTCTAATTTCAAATAAAATTGGTCTCATTTAAATAGGAACTCTATATTTTAAGTTATGAATTTTATATCTAATATCATTCGAGTTGTCAAGTATAGAGGTAGAACCAACCTTGGATTGAGAATTGTTATTCTATGATAAATCTAAACTTTTATTGCCTTTATTGTAAAGGTTTACAAATCTGAGATTGAAGATTAATTGATGGAAAGAGGACACTTGAGAAGAAGAAAACAAATGTTTGTGGTAGGGATCCATTATGGTTCGTTGACGATATTAATTGATTCATAGTACTGTATCGATTGAAATTTAAGAATCGAAAGTTCACAACTCTACTAAGGTTAAATCGTGTTGTACCAAAGATATAACGTATGTGAGAGCGCTACGGGCTCGACTTGCATTACAAATCGTCATGCTATAATGTCTTTTTATATTTATTTGTTTAATTTATTGATAATTGTTAAATGTAAATGATGATTAAAAATCATTAATTTATAGTCACTAGTTGATTATTGCTAAGTAGCATATAATATTGATTATTGTTAATCGTTAATAGTTATTCGAAAATCATGAATTACTTGTTAAATTAATAGTAATCATGATTATGATTAAATATCATTTATTGAATCATTACATGTTATGTGTGATGATTATATTGTGCTTCTAGTATTGATTGTAGAATTGTTTGAACCATACCTAGAGGCGTTATTGCATGTACAATCGTAATTAGGCTTTAAAATTGACAAACATTGATTGTGATTGTGATTGTAATTGACTTATTGAAGATTGGTATCTCGATGGACTGTATTGTGGGGTGCTGATCTCATCCCGGATTATTTTGAAATCATTGATCCTATCGTGGGGTGTTGATCTCATCCCGAGATTTTTCTAAATCATTGATCATATTGTGAGGTGTCGATCTCATCCCGGAATATTCCCAAACCATTGATCTATGACCTAGACGTGGGGTATTGTGGGTACTATGTGTTACCTAGGCTTGGTCAGCCTTATTGACATCGAGAGGATCATTATCTTCAATACATGGATAAATGAACACATTTGATTGATTGAATTATTGAATATTGATAAATATCATATGACATATCGGGACGAATTACTAGGGATGGATTTATGAGGACGACTTATTGGGAAGTCATAGGAGGGACTTCCAAAATGTCATATGATATATGATAGAAAAATTGAAGTGATAAAACTTCATTTATTATTGACTGATTATGAGCTATTGATCAGTGGCATTGATATATTGGTACCTATGGGTACCTATTGATGCTCATAATTATCGATAATTATAAAGATCAAACATTGATTAAGAAATTGAAGTAAAAGATAAACTTCATTAATTATTGATTGGTTATGAGCCACTGATTATTGATATTGACACATTGTGTACCTACTGGTACTTATTGATGCTCATAATAATATTGATAATTGTAAATATTGATTATCGATAACATTGAATAGTAACAATAATGACTACCATAATATACTAATAAAAGTTAGTACACATAGATGACATTGATTATTGCTAGAATATAAATTATATCTAGATTATTGATATTGATTCATATTCATGAAACATATACTGTATTATGCTAGAGTTATGAACTCATTAGCATATTATTATTCATTAATTAATACTTTCTTAATATGCTAAGAAAAATAAGTACATTGAAACATATTGATTATACTAGGATAGTTGACATGCCTAGTATATTATTGATTATCGATTATTAATTGATATGATCTTTTGAGGCCAATGTTAGGTCTCGAAATAAACATGACTGTCACATACGACTAATCGGGATGGATTTTTTCTGCATTATGGATCCATGCATGTATGCAGGTAATCAAGAATAATGAATGACGGTGGCGCTGCTCTTAACGTAAAGATTGCACATGGTATATGTTTATAATTTTGTTATTGTTATTGAGTCTTATATTGATTATATTTTATTATTAATAATTTTTTCATTGTTTATGATTTCATATCGTGTATTGTTTATTGTCGTGGCATTTCCGGGACCACCTGATTGCGTGTCGAATACCGTTTGGGCCGCCTGTCTAGACTAGATTTTGGAGCATTACAAATATAACTGACATGTCTGAGCAGCTTCGTCTCATGGAGCTTAAACAGGTGGCCTACGATGAGGATGCAATTGATGAGTACGAGTATGAAGTTCTACGTGCTCAATTGGACGCCCATTATTTGGTAAGCATGGCAATAAGGTATTCGATTGGAACTCTTACCATCCAAAGGTTTCTATTTCATATTGGTTGGCACGTAGAATCAAGGAGATTAGAAAGCATTTTGAAGAGGTCACAAAAAGTTGGAAAAACCTTAAGTTGCCATAGAAAGATGGAAAGAGAAGATGCATTAGAAAGTGGAACCTATAGAGACTACTTCCAATTTTCATGAGACTATGGCATTTGGTAGGGGAAAAGAAAAGAATTGTAACGCCCCAGAAACACACTTTGCCACATGGCAGAATGCGTCTTTGGAGACGCTACGGGGACTTACTTACATGGCATAAATCTTGACTTAGACATAGGACATGACTAGTAAAAGAAAGGAATACAATTTATGTGAAAGGCAAATACCAAATTAAATAAAAGTGGACATACATATAAACATGTGCGGAAGTATGAGAAACATGACCATATTTGAGTCACACATCTTTACAATTATTATAATGAGAAAATATAATTTCATGACATATAAAATAAAATAAAGGAAAAAGAACTCTAATGTCCATGTGCTGCAATATCATCACGAGCATCTTATGCCGCACGCGCCTTCATCATCAATTTCCTGCAGAATTGAATTGCAGGAGAGATGTACTCCCGTGAGCTATGAAGCCCAATAGGTGAACAAATCGAAAACCAAATAATGAAACATCATGATGTATCGATATAGGACATCATAAAGAATATAACTCGTGATCAGATTATAGATTATTTATAATAAATGAATAAGAATTAATCTGAAAAGAAATGGGACAAGGCCGTTATAGATCATCATTAGATAACATCACTCTTAGATTAGTAACATAAACATCATCATAATAATGCATGGAGGGGAGGTCTTCATGCAACGAGAACTCTATAGTTTCGCTGCAGCTACACTATAAGTCCCAAACATTACTTATCATAATAACATCACTCCCGGCAACCGGCCACAATGGCGGTCTTATTAAATCTTGCATATTTTTTATCTTACATATCATACATAATACATTATAGAGGTCAGTAATAAAACATAGGCATCATATCATGAACCAATAATAATCAAAGTTCATATAAAATCTTATAGTGATACATCATCATACTTTAAGACATAACATCATCATAATATGAACCGAAAATGATAATGGTTCATATAAAATCTTATAATATAGACATCATCATGATATGAATCGATAATGCTCAAGATCATATAAAATCTGGTAACTTGAACTTCATCATGATATAAATAATATAATGATCAGAATTGTCTTGAGATATAAGTATGAACCAATAAAAATTGAGGTTCAATATAAGATCTTATGACATTAATATGATCATACAATTATTTTATACTTATTAATCCAGGATGATGCATTAGAGGATCATGAACTGAGTAGAATAATCATATAAAATCATTGATCATGTTGATTAAAATAATATAGAATCAAATAAGATCTTTGAATATTCATATCGGAGATAGATGACATGATAAGATTGAATTAAATCATTTAATACCAAGAGTTTAGTAGGAGCATTGGGTAACTCTAAATCTGACATAAAAATCATACATATCACGTGAGAAATTATGTAACCATTCTATAGATTATGACATCTGATTATGGATTTGGAATGATTACAGATAAAATATTCATTTTCAACTTTGGATATGACTAACATAGTGTCAATATAAAATCTCTAACTTAATCCACTAGTATCCATTTAATAAAATTCTTATTTCCCATCAAAATAGACTTCAAGAGAATTGACATATACAATTTTCATATTTCTCCTCCTCATCATTTGCCCTCAAAAAATCCTACAATATATCCTATCAATTTCATATCAGAGTTGTGACAGCGGATCCTTAAAACATTTATTACTCCTAACAAACTAATCATTTTCAGATAATTCAAAGTTCTAACTCAAGATCACACATACGTGTAACTATTGTATAAATTTCATATCATAAAACTACTATTTCAATTTATGGAATATTTTAAAATTTGGATACGCTACATCTCGGGACAGCATGACCCAAGGTTAGTATTTCGCTCATAACATTTTCAACAGACATCGGATTGAGATGAAATCAATTTTTCTGAAACTAGATTTCGAGGGCTACGCGTGCATATATTATTTGTAATTTTTAGACGACTATAACCCATTAAAAATATATTTACAACAGAGGTCATAAATCTGAATAGAATTGAATAATATGTATCTCATAATATAAATATTAGATCACATGAAATATCTAATTAAAGATGATCAAATATATACAAGATCATATCTTAAATCATGATTTCTGTTATTAAGAGTTCGAATCACCTACCTTTTTGAAGAATGAGAAAAGTTCTTCTCATATATTGCAAGAAAGACTCCCAAAATTAGATTGATGGCTTTGTCTCGTCATGAGCTTCAAGATTGTATATAATTTATCGGTGTTCCGTGATCAAACGACGGCGTGCCGTCAACGAGAGAAAATGCCTCTTTTTTTTTCCTGGCGGCTAGGTACGCATAGAGAGAGAGAGATGGGGGATTGGGAGAGAGAGATAGACTAATGGGGAGAGAGGGGGAATGTGGGAGAGGGTTACGGATGTAACCGCTCCCACATTTATTTTATTTTACTTTCAGGTTGTTACAAGAATGACATAATCGAGTGGTTGCTACAATCATCAAGTGATGGATCTAATAGGCATGGAGTCTCGGTCCTTCCTATTGTTGGCATGGGGGGATTAGGCAAAGCCACACTTGCACAAATGATATATAATGATAAAAAGGTATTTGAGCATTTTGATCATTTTAAAGGATGGGTATGTCTTTCAGATGATTTTAGTGTTGCAAGTCTAACAAAATACATATATGCTTGTTTTTCTAAGTGGATGGGTGATAATAATATGCAATTACACGAGTCTTTCGAAGGATGATTTGAAAGGAAGAGAGTACTTTTTAGTACTAGATAATGTATTGAATCAAAACTCGTTGAAGACCATCTTAGTTGGTGTTGGATTAGGCAAAATTATAGTGACCACAAGAAATGATGATCTCGTGGCTACAATCAATCAAATAACTCCTCCCATTCATTTAAGCAAATTGCCTTTTGACAATTGTTTGATGTTGTTTGAAAAGATTGCCCTTGATGGCAGAGATAGCAATGCCTATATTAATTTGTTGGATATTGGAAAGGAGATTGTAAAAATATGTGATAGGTTACCTAGTCAAGGTTCTTGCAAGTATTCTTAGGGTTGAAGATGATGTGGACGAATGGCTTTACATATTAGAAAGTGATTTGTGGAAGTTAAAAAATGAAAATAACTACATCGTGCCAGCTTTGAAATTGAGTTATGACAGGATGCCCATCGAATTAAGACCATGTTTTATGTACCTACCATTATTTCGTAAGGGTCTTGTACTTCAGAAGGCAACTATAATTAATTTTGGGGATCGATAAACAAGAATTGAGCGATTTTCCAAAGACAATTCGTCATGTATCGGTTCCTTGCCTGCTCTAAAAATACTCGAAATATCGGGCATGACGAGAGTGAAGAGTGTTGGTCGTGGGTTTCTACTCTGCTCTGATGATCTTAACGCCATTGGTGCTAGATGAAATACTCTTATGGTCGATGTTGTTAGGAGCTGCTTTTGGTCGTTGGAGGAGTTGACATTGATAAATATGCCTTCGTAAGCTTGTGATTGACCATTGCCCAAAACTGAGGAGTCTACCATTTCTATCTTCTCTTGCTCGACTTGAAATCTCCAAATGTCATGAGATAAAGACTCTCCCTCCTATATCCGCCCTTGCTGTTCTCATATCTCTAAATGTTCTAAGCTTAAGAGTCTTCCGTTTCTATCTTCCCTCGTTGAACTTGCCATTGACAATTTCCCTAAACTTAGGAGTTTCCTTCCTTTCGTTTCTCTTGCTCAAGTCAAGATTTCAGGATGCCCTAAACTTGGGAGGCTCCCATCTCTATATTATCTTGCTCATCTTGACATCTCTGATTGCAATAAGTTGAGGAGGCTTCCTTCTCCACATTCTCTTACCACACTTATTATCCTCGATTGCACTAAACTCAGTAGTTTACCTTTGCTTACTTTTCTTGCAAAACTTAACATAGACAATTGCCCTAATCTTATGAGGCTTCCAGCTTTATCTTCCCTCGATCAACTAAACATCTCTACGTGTTGTAAGGTAAGTAAACTTCCATCTTTGTCTTCCCTTGCAAAACTTGTGGTAGACAATTGCTTTAAACTAAGGAGTCCCCTTCATTATTCACTAGTTAAACTCAAGATCTTTAATGTCCACAGATGAGGAGGCTCCCATCTTTGCCTTCTCTTGCTCAACTGGACATTCATAAATGCCCTGAACTAAGGATGCTCTCATCTTTACCTTCTCTTGCTGAACTTAACATTAATGACTGCCCTGAACTATGGATGCTCCCATCTTTACCTTCCTTGCATCAGCTCAAAATTTCCGCATGTAGGAAGCTTAGGCGCCTTTCATCTCTTTCTTCGCTTGCTCGACTTGAGATTGACAAATGCCCTAAACTAAGCAACCTCCCTTCTCTACCTTCTCTTGCTGAACTTGAGATACATAATCGCTATGAGCTCGGAAGACTTACATCCTTCCTATCACTCACTGAATTATTTCTTTGCGGAGAATGTAACCTCAAGGTGCTCTCTGGTTGCTGCCTTCCACTGCTTCAATGTCTGAATATGTTTGAGTATCCAAGTGCATCTTTAAGTTTTCCAGATTGCCAAAGTGCGCATGTAATTAAAGAGCTAGTTATTTAAAGTTGCTGGAGGTTGATGTCTGTAGAGGGGCTTGATTGTAACACCCCCGATTTCATTCAAGATATTGTTCGCTTTAGACCCATATGACCCATATTGGTTGTAACACCTGGCTTCTCTTCAACACTTGGTTATCAGGTGGTGTTCTCACTTGGGGATCTTGCAAAACGAGCATTTACCAAGTGATCTCAAAGATATCAAAATAGAAGGATCTCCCAGAGCAATGAAGTGGTACAAAAATCATGTTTCTGGCGACTCAGACATTCAGGTGACGTATACAAGATGATGGTCTCAACGTAAAGACTAATAAGAATAGTAGAAAAAATAATACTTCTCTCATGTTTTCCATTTCAAAAAAATAAAGGAAGGAAACGGCCAGCAAGATCTTAACACCAGAAAAAAAAGAAAGGGAAAACCTCCCCCTCGGTGCCCCTCTGCCTTCCCCTCATCGAGCGCTGCCCCTCTCCATCATCTCTCTCCCGTCTCCATCTCTCTATCAATCTCTCTCTTCCTCTCCTTCGCTCTCTCGGCAACAAGGTAAGGTCGAGTAATTTCTCTCCACTCGATTCATCTAATAGATGGCTCACATCGAAGAACATGCGGGGGAAACAGATAGAAGGAACAACGAACGTGAGGGACGCCATCGAGAAATGAGGGGAACATAAAGGAATTATGTACGGGGATCGCGCTAAAAAGATATGCTTGGTCTATTGGTGTTCTCGGGGTTAGATCATGAAGTTTAATCGTATTAATATGGATCCATGATCGAGTAATTTTTTTGAAAGTTTAAGCATGCAAATATAGAGATTTTAAATCATGTGATTTTATCAATACTTTGTGGCCGGATCATCAAGTGATTTTGTAACGCCCCGCGAATGCGCCCCACACGTGGTCGAATCCATATCCGACACGCGTCGAGGAGGCTCCCGAGGCGGTACGAGAAAATAATAAACTATGACAGCGGAAGACGATAAATCACAGCAATATAGCACAGCGGAAACGATCAATGATCTCGATACATTAGTCATAAGAACACATAGGTTAACTTACAACATCTAAGCCCATGACTTATACATAGTCTTGAGCTCATAGCTCGTACAACAGACTCGATACATGCTGAAAATAAGCAAAAAGGCCTACTAATTGGCCATACAACATAAT
>LTAE01003223.1:0-14580 GCA_001647135.1 Pontederia paniculata
ATAAAGATTTGAAAATTATTGAAGTTCGTCACATTAGGCAATATGCATGGTTCGATTCTTTTATTATTCCTTCGTCGGTCAGACAAGTGTATTATGTTGATTATCATGGGAAATTGAAGGATAAAAATCAATGGTGGGTGACAATTAAAACTAAAGCAAGAAATTAGGTCGAAATTGAAGATGCTTTAGAAGTGGCATTTCAAGATGATTCAAGTACTTCGATAGTTCCTATTATGGACGTTGAACTTATTGAACATTTGCAAGGTGAAGATGATTTACAAGATGATGTTAATATTGAAGGCGTTGCTATCGACGACGAAGAAGATGACATTAAAGATGAATATGAGACTTCATCCTCTTCGATTAATGGATATAATACGAACAATGATTCTGATGATGTTGAATAATATTGTTTATTTTGTTAATTTGTCTACTATGTTCTTAAGTACAATTTTATTAATATTCAATGACTACTAGTTTATGATTGTAATATTAAGTTTTATATTTAATGACTACTAGTTTATGATTGTAATATTAAGTTTTATGTTCAATGACTACTAGTTTATGATGAATCAACACGTTGACACGATTGATCCGTTGGACACGTCATTCTTTTTACCTTCTCGTGAGTGAAATGTTTTTCATGTTATCTTTTTTTGAAATTCAAAATTTATCGTTTGTTTTTTAAAAAAAATATTATATTTTTCTTAAGAGCTTTCGGATATACGAAATTGGTTCTCCAGTTATGAATATCAATCGCCTCAGACTTTAGTTGACGATATTGATGCAGAGTTATTTTCAAATCCAGTTCAGGTTATTTTCAGTCTACAATTTTAATACAATGCTTCTTTACGTAAATTTTTTATAATATGCTGCGTTTACGTCATTTTGGTTATAAACTAATATGATTTTTTTTAGATATTGCCTTCATCGAAAGGGAAGGAAAATGCTACTTCCTCACGACCATCTAAGCTGCTAAAAATTTTTGTGAGACGATCGAGGACTTCGACAGATGCAGAGTCATCTCCATCTACAACATCATCACCGTCTCTTGCACCATCTCCATCTATAGCACCATCACTTGTTACTGCAAATCCACCATCCACATCAATTGCAGATGCTTTAACACAAATTCCAGAGTCAGCACAAGATGTTAACACATCATACGTGCCAAACAAAACATTTTTGGAGCCGGATGGACATAAGGGGTATGTACTTGATCTATTTTATAATTTACACAACATATCTTTTTTATCACTAATTACTCATCAATTTGTAGATTTGTACTATCGAAACCAGCGGCCGCTGCTTTTACTCAAGTTATCTGACATCGATATAATCATAGTTGGTGTTAACTTGGAAAGAAGTTCCAGAAGCAACGAAACAAATGATGTTTCGAGAGTTTTAGGTTTGCATTAGTTTTTTGCCATAATGTGATTGTGAATAATTTCCTTTATTTTATTTTAATATATTTTATTTTAATTTCAGGAGTACATTTGATTAAACCCCGAATATAATAACCTGATGTATAAAGCTTTTAACACACGTTGTTCCAAAAGATTGTTAACACTGTTAGCCGCGGCACGGAAAGATGAAGAAAAACCTATCTGGATTAATGAAGAAGTGTGGAATGAATTGTGCGCCAAATGACCTATGGAAAGCTATAAGACAAAATGTGAAATAGCAAAAAGAAATCGAGAATCTGATCGAGATGCTTGTTTGTATTATGGTAGTTGTATATCTAGAATCACCACTGCAAAGAAGATGGTAAGATAAATTTTAAATATTATCAATTTGATATACTTTTGAGTTTGTTATAGCTTTTAATTTTTATTAATTCTCTTTTTTTAGGAGAAGGATCTGGGGAGACCACCTACTGAGGATGTGATGTTTTTGATGACCCACATGAAGAATGACGACACATGGAGTTCTGAATTTGCAAAAAAGACATATGTTAGAAAATTTCTAAAAATTCTTGCATTTCATATAAATTTGTTTTAAAGTTTTTTCTAATTAGTTATTTTTTACAAGAAGAGTTCAAAGCTAAAGAAGCGGAGTATTTGACTCAGTGTACTCAAAATGGAGAAACTCCGAAGAGTAATAAAGATCTTTGGGTTGAGCATGTTGGCATAAAAAAAGGACGTGTTTATGGTTGTGGATCTTCTACTGGTTATGCTGATTTTCCATCCTTCCGTGGAACTAATCAGGATCGTCACTTGCAACAGAAGATAGAGTCTCTTCAACATCAACTGCAAGTGAATCAGCAACAACTGCAAGAGAATCAAGAACAATTACGAGAAAATCAACATCAATTGCGACAAAAAGAGGAATCAGAAAAACAAATGCAACTGAGAGTGCGAAACCTTGAGAGAAGTCATCTTCAACTTATGAAGTTTATGAAGAAACAAAATCCTCAACAATTCAACGAGCTCGAGGAGGAGGAGGAAGGGGAGGAAAAGGGGGAGGAGGAGGAGGACGATATTTTGGTAAGAATGTTAAATTGTCATTTACTTTAAAGGTTGAATAATTTAATCTTGTGCATATTTCTTGCGTTGAAAGAAAGGAGAAAGAAGAAGATTAGAAGAAGAACAACGCAATGACTATGAGTGATTTGTATAACTTGCAAGTTATATCAATTGATACTTATCTTTTTAAGAATTTTTGCAAATGTCTTTAACGTTGAATATTTTTGTAGTGAACAAATGACGATGACAATGAAAATGGAAGGAGAACGACGACGACGAGGAAGGAAGAAGAAGGACGAGGAGAGCGAGGAGGGGAGAAGAACGACGAGGACGACAAACTAACAACAAAATTTTGTATAAAACTGCATTGTGAAATATTTGTGATTGTTATATTGTGTGTTTGATGATCATTTCGTATAAATAGATATATTATGTAATTTTGATACAATCTAAATATATATTTTTTATATTTTTAAATTTAGGGCGGTCTTGGAGACCCTCTCAAATGGGACGGTCCAAGACCGCCCCATATTCAACGGGAGGGCGGTCGAGCCGTCCTCTAGACCGTGCCACCATGAGATCGCCCAGATGGGGCGGTCTGCTCAGGCCGTCCCATTTTTCATTTGCAATCAGCGTTTTTGTTACCCTCCACTTTTGATCGTTTGATCGCCTTAAACGACGAATTTAAGACGGTCTACACATATTTAAAAGGGTCTTGACCGTTTCAAATATGCAATTTTTTTATAGTGAGATATTACTAACAATAAACATGAGACAAAAAAAATTATTCAAAAAAGGTCAAGAGTGACTTAGATTCGTAGCAATCCACTGCAACTCATAGTGAGCCGTCATGGTCATAATGGCAGCTACGGTCAACCCGCTCATCATAGAGCATGACTACAAGTACGGGTAGTCTTTTCCCTTTTCACTCTTATCACAATTCCTTTCATGTCATAATTTATGATTTTATGGCTCATATAATGTTTAACTATTTATAATAACACAAAGAACAACTCATAGACATAAAACATAATGAATTTTAGTATCAAACAATTAGGATCTTAATGTCCAAATGATCATTTCAACATATGAATAAGAATTGGGATTGTTCATACTCCAGAACATTCCTTTAATAATAATGATGGCATTCTTAGTATCATAAATCCAGCATTAGTTTAAATCTTTTATGCATTCATGAACATTAATCAAGCACCTTCCAATCGAACATTAATCAAACACATTGCAATACATAAAAAATAACTATGAGAGAAGCTCATATTTCCTAGGATTCCTTTCCTTCTTATTTATTCTTTCCATGAACTTTAGACCTTTGGCCGTTTATTTGAAGAGAGAATAAGGACAAAAGATAACTTAGAACTTTTGAATTTGTATACCCTTACTCATATGTATAAGAACAAAAATGCCCCATATTAAAAAAATACAAGAGAATATCACACTTTGTACTACTTCGGGTTACAAATATAAAGAGATATTTTCCTATTGGTAATCTTCATATATTACTTAAAATTATTTGGGTCACTAGATTACTCTTTTTAATTATTTTAACTTGTAAGCAATCAAAATTATTTAATAATACATATTGCTTATGAAGTTACAATTCATATTGTCTAAAAGGAAGATATCTTTTCATATTATCACCTCAGTGATAATCTTGCTTATATTTAATTTTTATATTTTTCCTTCTAAATCTTTCATAAATAAAATATAACGCAATAAAATACATGATATAATAATAACAACACAAATAATAATAACTATTATTTAAATAATATGTATATAATATAATATTATATTATATTACTATTATCGTATTATGAATAGAAATGTATTAGTAATTATTAATTATAAATATTATTATTGAAATAGTATTTTTAGTTAATTATTATTGATATTAATTATAAATATTATTTTATTTTGAAGGATATTAATTACTTAATATATTATGATTTAAGTTTATAAGTTTAATTTAATAATGTAAATATTTTAATTTAATAATATTTGTGAAAGGTATTTTTGTAAAATAATGTATATTACTTAAATTATTTTTTATAAGTAAATATGATAATTTAAATTATTAGTTGAATTACTTATATATATAATAAATTTTTATAATGTACATCATCATTATTAGATAATATTAAATGATAGCATAGTAAACGCTTCCTAAAACTTATGAGACTATCAACAAAAATGTGATCAAACCCGAGTCTAATTGAATTGTATTTGGGGTTCTCAAAGAAAAGAGCAAATTGTGATAGGATTGCATATCCTTATCGACAAAATATCGACGATTTACGAATGTGATCATTTCATATTTATATGCTCAAATGCTCTTGACATTATTAGCTGCCCGTCAAAAGTTGGGACCCATGTTGTAAAATTCGGCCCGGTCCGATCGATCGGACCGACGTTCGGAGTCTAAAATGAATCATGAGTCATTCAAAATTCGGTATATCAATTGGACCATTTGACCCGGTCAAAACTCGGATTGAACCGCTCAACCCAACGAGTTTGACTAACCCGGCAAAAAAATATTTTTTTTTTCAAATGATAATAATAATAAAAGTTTAGTTTAATTTTCTAGAGCTAAATAATATACTTTGTCATATAAGTAAGATTTAGAATAATTACGTTAAATAAAAAACTTAATGAATCAATCGAGCGTATTAGTATTTAATAATTATCTTATTATTTATCTTTGGTCATTAAGCACTATTATAAATTATGAATTAGAACTAAAAAATATCATGTTATTATATTAATAATATGTGCTCATTTATTTTAATTTTATACCTAATTTCTTATTTTATATTAATTTATTATTATTCGATTTGATCATCCGATATGACCAATCCGACCGATCTGACCTGATCCGTGTAGCTATCCGGATCGGATTTTAAAATATTGGTTGGGGACCTAACATATTATTATCCTCAAAATCGAAAAGAATAAGGTAAATTTCACAATTAATATTTTAATATATATCATTCTTTAACATTTTTTATGTTAGGTTCCTCAAATTTAATTTTATAGAATCTACTTAACAAAATGCTAAATAGACTCCTCAATCTATTTGATTTTCAGCAGAAAAGAGGCTAAAAAAAGATTAAGCATCATTCAAAATACAATAAAAAATAATAAAAGTCGAAAAATAAAAAGGACTGGGCTTTCTCTCGACAAATGTCACTTGTCGTTCTCTCTCTCTCTCTCTCTCTCTCTCTCTCTCTCTCTCTCTCTCTCTCTCGGTATTACAAACTGATGCCTTGTCCTCTGATGTTCCAACCTATCAGACATGAACACACACACACACAGATCATGAACATTTCAAACAAGGTCAAAATTTTAACCGTAATTCGTTCTCAACAAAAGATTTGACATGAAGAATTAGTAAAATCAAACGCTACGGACATGGATGATTGCAAGACATGTTTACCTCCATGCAGTGCCCAAGGATTTGGATGATCAGCATCAACCTCTGTGGACTTGGTTCCTGCGGAAAGTGCGTGTTCTGCAAGTGACAATTACTATAAAATTCCAACTGCTTAATCTTATACGACCTCTGTGACAGCGTGTCCCACTGCGTAGCCAACACCTTACATGCTTGGCCCTGTCCTGAGCTTACGCAGTCTCTTCCAAGCAACTACACTGGCCATTAACAAGAAATGTTGAAGTACAACACTTAGGCATAATTCCATATATTATCATCAATGATTATAGATATTGATGCTTCCACCTTCCTCTACAATACAACTTTGCTTGGCCATGGACATGAGATCCGTTCATAGCGTGAATAAACGTCGTCTTTATTAATCTTTAAGCTAAACAATCTTATTAATATTCGGAAAAAAGGAGCGTCCATGGCAGTCATTAATTCCCCTGACCTTATGAGTGGCCAAGAGGCACAGCAACTTAGAAGGCAAAAGCCGCAAAGGCCGGCGAAACATGTCCCTTGCCTTTTGCTTCCAAGTCGCATGCTTCGCCTTTATTGTTCTGTGTCTTTCCAGGTGTCCAGTATGGATTGCTGTCAAGCAGCTAATTTGTCCACTTCTCGCTGGTGCTGCCATCTGTGCGCTGCTAAGACCACTCTCTAGAAACACAGGTACTCGGGCATGGCATATCACGAGATAAGGATTGATATGATTCATTCAGACTGTGATGATCCCAGAAGGCAAAGCAGAGAAGAGAACAGAGCAGGTAATTTGGTTGCTAGCCGGAAACATGGTTACCAAGACATGCCATGCCGTTTGCTTAATGGCTAACTTAGTATTTTTTTATGTGATTGGTCGATGTAATTGAAGTGGGTTTGGCAGAATTATCCATCCAAAAAGATGTTGAAAAGACTACCAGAAAGCTATCTAGTTTGCTTCTTGTACTCTGAAAAAGAATTCGTGTTCTCTATAATTTACTCTTGCTTGTATCGCGTGACAATGCAAATAATTATCAACCATCAGTGTTGTTTAGTACCTATAATTCATGATCAGTGTTGCAAGAAATGAACCTTTTTTTCCTAATGTTGAGGGAATCAAATCATTTTGGGATGTCCAAACGTTTGAATTAGCCTTAAAAGAGTCTGAACGGGTAAGACAGGCTTGGATTCTTAAACATTGAACAAGACTTTCAGCCTAACATCGGCGCTACGTGTCCCTGTGGCCGAAAGTGTATGGGTCCCTTCGTCGAGCTGTGAGAGAGAGAGAGGGGGAGAGAGGACATCATGCTCTAGAAGCAGATAACCAAGTTTGGTTGGCACGTCTGCTTAGCAGGGGTGTGTCCCGGATTGAGGGACCGGGAGCTAGTAGCCCCGAGTTCGAGCCTCGGAGTCGTCAATTTGACCAGAGGAATACCACTTCTGCTTGACATCGACTCCGGATTAGTCAGATGCTAGTAGCCCTGGACACCGGGGCCCCTCATTGGTACCCAAAAAAAATGCTCTAGAAGCAGGTAGCAGCAACCAGGTGGTGGGCTTGTATTGGTTCACTGTTGCAGAAGCTCCTCAATAATTGGAGAGATGATGAGCCCCTGTATGGAGAGAGATGAAGAAGGGTAAGCTATGAACGGTGCTCTGTATGGAGGCAACTGATTTGATGCCGTTCCTGTTGTATTTTTCGAGTCTGTCTCCATCATGTATGGATATCAGAAGATAATCCAAATTAACAACAAATAGCTACTTTAAATGTGTCTTTCTCAAAGAAATTTGTAATTGTGCAGATGACTCAAATTGGGAATCTGTGCAAGGGCACGTGTCAGCTAACCGGATGTCACCATGCATACGTACTTAGTCTGACACAAAGTCACATACGATAGATCATAGAACGAGATTATTGTCAAGAAGGTGTGGCAACAGATTGAGAGAGAGAGAGAGAGGGAGAGAGAGAGAGAGAGAATGGCAGCTCCACCAAGGGCTGGCTTTGCTTCAGCTGCTGGAGCTGCAGGTGACCTGACATCTCTCTTGTGCACAGATTTCCTCGTCTCTCCATCAAATAACAAGGCACAAGCTGCCTCCTTCTTTGATTAGATTATACCTTATTTGTTCGGTTTCTTTTGATTTTGATCAAGTTTTAGTTTCATATTACCAATTTGCATATACATGCAAAATTTTAACATTACAGTTTACAGGTGAATCCTAAAGACCTGGAAGGGAAAACTGTAGGACTCTACTTCGCTGCCAACTGGTACCTCAAGTGCGAGGCCTTCACGCCGATCCTGGCCGGCGTCTACCGGCAGCTCAGGGATCAAGGAGCACGGTTCGAGATCGTGTTCGTGTCGTCGGACGAGAGCCACGCCTCCTTCGAGCGGTTCCACGGCACGATGCCGTGGCCCGCGGTGCCTTTCGAAGACCTACGAGCCAAGAGGAGCCTGACCGAAGCGTTCCAGATCGAAGGCATCCCGTCGCTGGTCGTCCTCGGTCCCGACGGCACGCTGCTCGCGGCCGACGGCGTGGAGCTCGTCCGTCGCCACCGGCTTCGAGCGTTCCCTTTCACGCCGGAGAGGATGGCAGAGTTCGCGGCCGAGGAGAAGAAGGAACGCGCGTCTCAGACTCTGGAGAAGCTCCTGTCGGTCACTGGTAAAGACTACGTAATTAAACACGACGGCCAGGTAGGTAACTAAGGCTGCTGCTTGCTGCATGCATGCACATTGTACTACCATAAGCCATACTCTTCTCAGCTCACCGGTGAGGACTACGTAAAAAGTTGCAGGTACCCGTCTCAGGTCTGGTGGGCAAAACCATCGCCCTCTTCTTCTCGGCTCGCTGGTGTTCTCCGTGCGTGAAGTTTACATCAAAGTTGGCGTTCGTGTACGGCAAGCTCAGAGAAAGAAGCGAAGACTTCGAGGTCGTGTTCGTCTCCATGGACAGGGACGAAGCAGGCTTCTCAGAGCACCACAGCGCCATGCCGTGGCCGGCTTTGCCCTACGGCAACGAGTCCTCCAGGGCGCTGGCGCGGTACTTGGGCGTGCAGGACATCCCCGCCCTCGTCGTCATCGGGCCGGACGGGAAGACGGTCACGAAGGAAGGGAGGAACCTGGTGAACCTGCACCTGGAAATGGCCTTTCCATTCACCGCCGACCAGATCCGGCTGCTCCGGGAGAAGATGGACGAGGAGGCCAAGAGGTACCCGAGCACCGTCGACCACGTCGGCCACGGCCACGTACTGAACTTGGTGTCCGAGGACACGGGAGGGGGTTCTTACATATGCTGCGAGTGCGACGAGCAGGGCCTCGGATGGGCGTACCAGTGCCCGGCCTGCGGCTACGAGATCCATCTCAAGTGTTGCCGCGGGGCGCAAGATGGCGGGGCAGGACGCAGGGGGCATAGCAATGCAAGCTGCTGCGTTCTAAGTGGTGCCATAATTTAGCTATGCGACCTTCTTGCAAGTGGAGAGTCCACCACTTATTAAAATTAGATTTGACAAGTACCGTAGAGCAGGAAATTTGATTGATATAATAATTTCTTTAAAAGCCTGTATGAATTTGTTTTCCCTATGTTGGCTTTGTTTTATAATAACAATGTGTCAATGCATGAATTAAGCTTCTGACCCTCACACAGAAGATGTTTGGAAAGACATGGAAATGTGCATATCATAGAATAAATTGTTTGCTTCATGGCAGCATTGCAGTAAGTACCTCAGGATGCAGCCGCAGCTCGACTCTTTAGTGATCAGATTGAAATGACAAAAAGTCTAAGAGGATGAAAAAGCATAAGCAGCGGCAGCAGCAGATTCCGGGAACTGAAAGAAATTAACAAGGCAATAATAACGAGCATACAACAAGACGTCCAGAGGTCTGATTTATATCTGCAAGTATAATCCTTCAGCAAGATCTTGGGAGGGAGAGGGGAGTCATGTGGCAAAGAAGAGTGCCAACGGCTCTCCCCTCGCTCTAGCCTTGAGGGAGGGCGCCATGGGAGGGCCTCCTCCCTCCTCCTCTTCAAGGCTTCCACCTTCTTCATCATCCTCAACCCCTCATCTCCCTCTTGACACCCACCAGTCCATGCCCTTCTCCTCCATTCCTTATCCCTCTTCTTGCCCTAATCAGGCTACATTCCACTCAACAGTTCAGACGACAGTCCCTCCTCCCCAAGATTGTCAAAATAAAACTTTATCCTAGTCAGGCATCGTCAGGCGTGGCTCTACTCCACTGCGGATTCCCCCAAATCAGCTTCGAGCCATACAGGACGCCATCACTGAAGAAATTGTCATCCCGGCTGAAGAAGTTGCACAAAGATCTGAAGATCTGAAGCGTTGCCTCGTTGGGCGTTTCATTGGAGGCGCAATCTCGCTAGATGCTTTGCGGACAGACCTTCCCTTCCATTGGAAACTCACAGCACCTATGCAGATTACCGAGTTAGAAAACTTTTACCTTATGTTCACTTTTGATAATGTGACTGACCGTTTGCAGGTACTTACTCGCAGTCCGTGGACTATCAGAGGACATTTACTCAACGTTGCACAAGTAAAGCCATTTTTCAATACTATCGACGATCAGATCTCAACAACTCCTCTATGGATTCAATTGTCCGCCCTACCATTTGAGCTTGCAAACCAACATTCCTTACTTAGAATTGCTGCTCACTTTGGCCTCTCTCTATGTATTGATGAATCTCCAGGTTGCCGTCTTAATAGAGTCTGTATCGAATTGGATCTTAGCAAATCGGTCAAACAAGGAGTCTGGATTAAAACACCGGACGGCAGGAGACTCTTCCAAAGGGTGATCTATGAAGAACTGCCGTCAGTATGCTTTCGATGTGGATTGCCGGGGCACAAGCTGGAAGTATGCCCGAATCAAGCGGCAAGAAGTGAAGATGAATCTCGGCAGAAGGAATCGAACAATTTAGTTGGGAGAGTGCTTCTGTATGGGCCATGGCTCCGTTCTTCCTCTGATCATCGACGGTCACCTCCATACAAGGGAAACCGGCGAGATGAACGAGCTCCGTCTACTAGAGCAGAGATGCGCCGAACCAGACACAATTGGTCGAACCCAAACCCTGATTTGCTAGTGAACTCAAATCGCTATGCTCCTTTGACAATTCCAGATCTCAACCGTCCAGGAGTAGATGGCAGAATGGATGGACAGGATCATACAACAACGGCTCCACTACAACGGTCGCCTTTAGAGCTCTCTAGAAGCGTAGATGCGACGCAACATAAACTGACGTCACAACCCACTAGAGGAAAATCCAATGATCGGGATTATGATCACACGGAGGAACGTCATCACAACTCGACGCGTGTTTTCCACTCAGTTCATGAACCAACGCCACGCTCAGAGCACGTGACTCTAACAACATTAGATGGCTCAGATCCAGCACTTTTTTCTAGTAGTGTGCATCACCATCCATGTAACAACCCTGTGAACCATACTCTTCTTCCGTTCCCCTCAGATGAGTTTCCGCCACTCTCCCCAGTTCACTCACAGATCTGTCAAAGAATAGAGAAACCCTCACCAACGTCTATGCCCCCTTGCTCCTCATTAACGCATTCCCCCTCTCATATACTTGGGCCGATGGGCAACAGATCACCTAGATCTGCGCCAGAACTGCCAAATCTGGAAATGGAGGAAGTTGGTCATGAAGAGATGGTCAGCCAAGCTCCAGAAAGACTCACGGAAGCTTACGCACAAAGCAGTAAAGGCGACTCCCAGTCGCCGGATCTATCAGAAGAAGAGCAGGTGGATCCCGATCTGGTGCCTCCCACTCGAGTAGAGAAGAAAAAGAACAAGCGCCTACATCAACATATACTTCCTCCTGTTCCAATCTTGAAGTCCAAGAAACCTCCTCAAAGCTCTCTTAAGAAAGGTAAAGCCCGTAGTACTAATACTTCTACTGTCTCACTATCTTATGCTAATGTGCAGGAAATGACTTCTCCTCCTGGAGAAGGAAGCAATGTTAACAAATGAAAATCATGGCATGGAACTGTCGAGGGGCGTACAGAAGTAAGATCAGGGACCGTCTCTAGCAAATCAAAGTTCAACGTTGCCCTGATATCATAATCCTGTTAGAGACGCATGCTACACAGCAGCATTCTGAAGAAGTCATACGAAGATTCGGTCAAAATTGGAGCGGGCACTTTCAAGAAGGCTCCGGCGCAGCAGGAGGTATTATCGTTCTCTGGAAAACGGCTCAGGTGAAATTTACTCCTATTCTCACTACCACACAAGCTATCCATGTTGTAGTTACCACAGGTAACTTTTCCTTTCTCCTCTCTAGCATCTATGCAAGCGTTACACCCATGCTCCGCAATTCGCTCTGGCAAACACTAGGATCTTTAGGAGCTCGGGACTTACCCTGGGCAATTTTTGGGGACCTAAATTGCATGTTGCAGCCAGAAGATAAGAGGGGTGGAGCGCCTTTTAGGGTAACTAAGTCAGTTAGATGCCTCAGGGACCTTATAGACTCTCAAGGACTAGTAGATATTCAGTTAGCTGATGCCCAATTCACTTGGTGTAATAATAGAAATGATAGCGCTAGAATCCTCTGTAGACTAGATCGTCTATTAGTTAGTCCACACTGGATTACTAAATTCCCCTCAATGACCCTAACTGCACTTAATAGGTGTGCCTCAGACCATTCACCACTTGTCTTCAATTTTAATCAGAAAGCTAACCAATCTCACTCATTTAAATACGAACATTTCTGGTTTCAGCATGATGAACCAAGGAATATTGTAGATAGAGAATGGATCACTAAGAACCCACATAGAACAGTTGAACAAGCTCTCTTGGCAATTAAGAGGAAAACACTACAATGGAACAAAAATGGATTAGGTAGATTAGAGACCCTAGCTCAGGAAGTAGGCATTATCATTAGGAATTTGGAAACTAAAGATGAAAACCAGGGACTCACAGATGGAGAACTAGGGAGACTCAGAGCTGCATACCATCAACATGCAGCTTATTTACGACAAATAAGTATAAAATGGTGGAGTAAGTCACGCGTTAACTGGCTAAAAAATGGTGATAGGAATACACGCTTCTTTCATCTCAGCACAATGATGAGACATAGACACAATCATGTTGATATCTTGTATGATGAAAATGGTAACCAGCTTAATGATGAATTAGCCATTAAATCTGAGTTTGTTAGGCACTATAAGGAACTTTGGAAGCAGGATGCTCAACCACCTAACTCCTCCCTTGAATGGCCAGAACTCCCAGTCTTGAACCAAATGTGGTACAACCAATTGATCAAACCTATTACCCCACAAGAGGTCAAGAATTGCCTTTGGGAAATGGCACCCGGGAAGGCCCCAAGGCCTGATGGGTACACAGTAGAATTTTATAAAACATACTGGGAAATTATAGGGGATGATATTACTAAAGCCATCATTAGAGTCTTCACAGATAGGAAAATTCCTGAAAACTGGACACATACATCCCTAGTATTTATTCCTAAGAAACAGGGGCCTAAGAAGGTAATAGAATACCGACCGATCTCCTTATGTAATGTACTATAGCAGATAGTATCTAAGATACTGGCAAAAAGATTAAAACCTACACTTTCATCTCTCATTGATCCTTCACAATCTGCTTTCGTTGCTAATAGAGCAATCCAAGATAATATCTTAATTGCTCAAGAACTTGCACACTCCTTGGATAAGGGCAGAAGAAAGTTTATGTTAGTTAAAGTAGATATTAACAAGGCCTTTGACTGTGTATCCTAAAATGCTATCACTATGGTCCTGAAACTCATGAATTTCCCACTGACATTTATATCATGGATTGAACTTTGCATTAAGACTCCCATATTTACATGTAGCATTAATGAATCACACTCAGAATACTTTAAAAGCCACAGGGGAATTAGGCAGGGAGACCCACTCTCCCCATACATCTTTACCTTAATATCACAGATCTTCTCATCCCTTTTACAACAAAAAGTCAATTCAGGCTTCATTAAACCTTTCACTTGTAATTCATATTCGCTCAGCCACCTTTTTTATGCAGATGATCTCCTTGTTTGTATTGCTGCAACAAAATCTAACTGCATTCAATTAAAAGAAGTCCTTAAACAATATGGTCAATTGACAAATCAGTACATTAACCCTCAGAAATCAGAAATATATCTCCCAGCTAAATTCGAGGGTTGTAGGAGAAATTGCATAAGTCAAAACATGGGGATCAAAATTGGTACCTTCCCTTTTCTATATGTAGGCACTCCTATAACCCCAAAACACCTACTGAAGAAGGAACAATTATTCCTTATAGATAAAGCATCCTCTAGACTTGCGGGATGGAAAAAGAATTTGTTAAATCAAGCTGGGAAGGCAACACTGATTAAATCTGTACTTAACACATTACCTAATTACTCCCTAGGATCTATCCACATTTCGTTAGGAACTATTGAATCCCTGGAGAAAATTTCACGAGGCTTCCTGTCACGACCCCAGTTTAAACCTTGGTTAATCCCGCAGGTCGCAACATATCATGGACAATCAAGTAAAATTTTGCGGAAACGTGCTATAATTCAAAGGTAGTATAATAGAAAGTGGTCAAACCATACAAGATTTTTATTGATCATTCAGAGTCAGTGCACTATTTAACTTTTACATACAAGTCTAGTTTCAAATATTACAACCAACTCTTTTCTTTTATATTACACACA
>LTAE01003223.1:25775-38538 GCA_001647135.1 Pontederia paniculata
TCCCCAGCGACGACGGCGGCTGGTGCAACCCGCCGCGCGAGCACTTCGACCTCTCCATGCCCATGTTCGTCAAGATCACCAAGGACTACCACGTCGGCATCGTCCCGGTGCAGTACCGCAGGGTGCCGTGCACCCGGAAGGGCGGCATCCGGTTTGAGATCAAGGGAAACCCCTACTGGATCATGGTGCTCGTGTACAACGTCGCCGGCGACGGCGACGTGACGGCGGTATCGGTGAAGGGGTCGAGCACCGAGTGGACGGCCATGTCGAGGAACTGGGGGCAGAACTGGCAGACGGGCTTGAGCCTCATGGGGCAGAGCCTATCGTTCGCGGTGACCACCAGCGACGGGAGGAAAGTGGTGTCCCGCGGCTGCGTCCCGGCGAACTGGCAGTTTGGACAGAACTATGAAGGCAATCAATTTTGAATTGTTCTTTGCCAATCGCAGATTTTATAAATGCAATAATCACTTAATTTCCTCTCAATTAAACCTATATAAGTTTCATTAATAGATTCATAAATGTTTTAGGAAATCATTATTATCTTGGTGCACTTTATTGTTTCTAAAATGTCGTGAAAATTTCATTTTCTCCCCATAACAATGGCTTAACCCTTTATACTTGATATTACCATTTTTCCGTTAATTTTCTTTTTCAGTTATACATTAACATATTTACCTTTTATTTGTTAATTTATTTTCAAAAACAATAATAAAAAATAAGGTTATTTCCTCTAATACCCTCTATACTATAACTTTTTTCCACGAATAACTCGAAATTAAAATTTTATCGATTTTAGTCTCTAAGCTATTTTTTCATTGACATTTTAGTCTTCTGTCAATTTTTTTGTTAAAGTTAATTTTTTAAATATGTTAAATAACACTTGTACCCTTACGTAAAAGTTTAAAATATTTTTTTATCTTTTATTATTTATTAGTTTAACACACTTATACCCTTTTGCTAATCCTTTTTTAGATTAACAAAATAAGTAATAAAAGATAAAAATTATTTTAAACTTTAACATAAGGGTACAAATGCCATTTAACAAAGATAAAAAATTAACTTTAATAGAAAAAAAATAATAAAATTAAATGTCATGACTAAAATGTCAAAGCGGAAATAGTTTAGGGACTAAAATTGGTAAAACTATAATTTGGGGTTATTTGTGAAAAAAATTATAGTACAAAGGGTGTTAACGAAAATAACCCTAAAAAATAAATAGGATTTGCCCCCACTTCCTTTTCTTTAGTTTAATAATACTAAATTTATTTTAAAATTATAAAAAATATTTTTTATCATTATTTAATTTTATCAATCTTATTTAAAATTTTAAAAAATGAAATGGACCTGTGAAGAGTAGAGATGGCGAGGGTGCTTTTCTTTAACTAGTTAAGAATTTAACAAGGCAAACCGGTGTTAGACAATAGGCATTTAAGAATTAGTCAAAGTGTTCCATTTATGAATTGGTAAAACCGTAAAAGTGTTTAGAAAGTTGAGGATAATTGGGTAATATTAAAATGTAGAAGGTTAAATGAAAATAGATTATTTTATTTAGACGAAATAAATGACAAAATTAATCAATCAATTAACTGTATTATTATTGAAAGTGAGGGCGAAACTATAAATGTTTCTTATGATATTGAATTCATTTCCTCTCAATAACTCTATTGTGCAATTAGTAAATTCGATAATGTTCGAGGAGATCAATATTAGCTTGATTCACTTCGTAAATGTTTGATAAGATCATTCTTAGAACGATCAACCTTTGTTTCTTAGATTTAATGGGAAAATGAGAAATTATTGTAGCGAATATTTGATCTTCACGGCTTTAATTATTATTTTATTTTAGATACATGAAATTTCTTTCATAACAAAGAAAAAATAATGAATGAGGATTATCCATTGTACATTAAACTGGTAAAAATAAGGAAAAGAATAAAATTTGGATGTCCAAAATTAGTAGCTCTTGTTCGATCTTTTAATGACTCAATTTGATTAGGATTTACTATCATCGTATGTGTATGTCTGTCAGAACATCGGATTAATCGGATACTAGTAGTCCTGAAAATCGGTAAAGTTTTTGATAAAAAAAAAAGAAAGTTGCAGCATTCAGAAACAAAAAGCCGGAAACAGGTGCGAAGGATGTCTCATGTTCCAACTTCCAGAGAACGAAAAAAGGAGAGATGTACGTAAAGAAGATATGTAGCAAGTGAAAAGTGTTGCCAATTCTGATGTACATTATTAACTTATACTGGGGTCCGTTACAAACCAATTATCTGCAGAAATAACGCAAAACTTTCCAGCCATACAAAGATTTTCATGACAATTGCGATGAAAAACAAGAAGGGCTCAACAGAGCTCCTATTATGAAGGTCTCAAGGATAATAAATGAAGTGCAAAACGAATTAGTAGCGGTTCATGTAGGTGCGACGCCTGAACCAGTTGTAGTCTGGAAGGCGCTGGACTGGTCCCATTGCAGCAATTGCAATATCCTACAACCCAAAGAAATTACAATCAGCCTCCTAGATCCAGAGACATAACATAATGCTATACTTTGCAAGCCAAAACATTGAACTTCATACTGTAACCATAAAAAATGTGAGATGGCTCAATATGACATAGAGCTTTTTCTTACTAAAAGCTATGGACAGAAGGTGAATGTTACTATTTGATTAGTTTTTTTCTCGAGCAATCTCTGATTGTATTTATTTAGTTTTGCCAAAAAGCATAAAACAGAATTATACTAGGATATGAAGGCATCTCCACAGTAAGGGATATTTACCTGATCAAATATGAACCGGTTGGCAACACGTTTTACAGTACTTGCATCAACTGCATCGATCCTAGCAAAAAGTTCTGCTACTGGGATCCTACGGCCGTATGTAAGTAACTGCACGAAAAAAATGACCATCACAGAAAATTTGTAAGCATAAGTGTGGCAAAATAAGCTTCTCCGAAAAGATAATGATGAATTACCTGTCGCCCAATATCTTCAGCAACTGGACTGGTACCGTCAATGTGAAGTTGAAGAGAAGATTTCAGCTGTTGAAACATGGCACAATTGGTACTTGGTAAGCATTAGATTGCAAATAGATAATTCAAAAGAATTCGAGCCTTAAGCCCACTATTCTATCTTTGCAAATCAAGCAATATGAAGGAACAAGATCCAAACTTTTCTCTGGACAAAAAGCACAAGTAAAAAACGTATCTAGACAAATTTGACAGACCACTGTTCATGAGAAAATAAGGAAATAACTACAACTTAGAAGTAAAATACTTACACAAAATTCTAACCCAATTTTGAGAAACGGAGTCATGGTATCAGAAACATTATCAACAATCAAGTTAAAGAATAAAATCTAGAATCGGTTATCCAACTCTACCTGGTTCCTAGCACGAGTGACATCAGCTTCTGAGACCCTGTAGGAAAGCCTGCTAATTTCACTCATAATGGCAAATGCCAGATCATCCAAGTCATCAGGCTGGTAAAAGGACAACGAGAGTCGAGTTATTTGCTAATGGTGGATCAAATGATAAATGCATATGCCGAAAGGATTATCTTAATTACACAAGTTTAGTGTATGACTTGTTCGAAAATACAAACCAAAATGCATGACAAGATTAATAGGCATAAGTCAAACAAAAATGAAACAGAACAAATAAAAAATAAGACAAGATAAATGTCATCTGTATACAGAGAAATTTGTGCACTAAAATAAATGCATTGAACTGATGTGAAATTAAAATGATCAACTTCTTTTAACAAATGCAGAGAACAATAAAAAGTGTGTGATTTGCAATTTGTGAGTATAAGAAATAAATGAAAATGTTGAAAAGAAAACTGATTATCTAGATGACTCCACCAAACTACAAATGCAATAACACAGGTTAACGCAACGGTAATTTGTGTCACACATGCAAGAGTGGACAGGGAGAAATATGCCATAAAAAATTGGTACCGAGAATATCAAGTAGAATTGAGATAAATATTGCACAGCAACTAATTTAAAGTTTATCTAAATAGAACAACACTTAAAATGTCAAATTAGAAACCAAATCTTCCTCTGACCTTTGCAACTGCATAAACACCAAAGAGACCTGTATCCTTATAGTTTGTGTTAAAAGCCATCATGCTCTCAGCAACCTCATCAATGGCAATCTTCTGTGCCAACTCTGAGCTGTTCAAGAATTAAAATCCAGTAAAATAATGTTGTAGATGCATAAGAATAACATATGAATTAAGACTCAAAATAGTATGTCAACTTATTTACCCCATGTGCTTTCCAGCTCCAATGCTCTTGTTCCATGAACCTAGCATAGACTGCATGACCATTAAAGCAATAGAATCTGGATCTGTCCAGGATGCTCCATTAAATGCAACCGCAAATTGGGCAAGGGGAATATCATCATCTATCATCCTAACCTGATAATCAAGCCATTAAAAATATAGATTAGATGCTATACACATCTGATTGGGTTCACCATAAGGAAACAATGTCAAATTGGGTCTTAACCTCAGAACCCGTGAATATAGCTGGTTCCTTCGCAACTAACTGGGATGCTGTTGTAGGATCAGTTGACAACTTTGTGAACAATTTCTTAACCTGGCCAACAATATCCTCATGTTTCACGGCTCCAGCAGCTGAAATGACCTGAAAAATCATGATGGTTAAAGCATTGATCAATTTGGGGGGAGAATTAACAGCATCAACTGAAACTTGAGAAACTCTTGGGAAAAAAAAATAAAATCACATCAAAGATTTCGACAAAAAACATCAAAGAACAATGACAATGATTGGATTTAACTAACAGAAAGCAAACCATTCTAGGAGCTGTATAGTGAGTTGAAATGTAGTTCTTAAGGTGTTCTTTGGTGATTGTCTTGATGTTCTGAGCTGGGCCCAAGATAGTTCTTCCCAGAGGAGTGTACTGAAATGCAGTTGCATGCAAATGGTCAAAGATGACTTCTTCTGTTTGTCCTTCCACCTATATCATAGAAATAAGGCATCAAAAGACCGAACCTTTGAACATTCATTATCAATGATCACAAAGAAACGACAATTCTTAGATCAAATGTGTCATGATAAATGTTTAATCCTTAAAGGTAGACATAATAATGAATATATAAATGGTTTCATATATTGCAAATAATGAATTCTAACGACATTAGACTAAAGTTTATGAACCATGTCATGTAACTGTGTCCTTCTAAATATCAAAGCATAAGACAGTAAGGATATATCAAAGCAACCTAAGGATATATCAAAGACACCTGAATATCAACTTTTCAAACTGAAACTAACAATCTATTTACATGTGCATGATGATCTTCAGTTTCCAGGAGATCCTTTTGTTGGGTTAGCCAGAATAGATGCCAAAAACTTGGGTTTTAGGGGAAGGAGTTGGTAAATGAGAAGATCCATCGGATGACAGAATAACTTGTCTCCTTAGAGCCAAAAGAACAAACTATGTACATGCTGAAATGGACGGCCATTGAGAAATTTCATATCCATATTTGCACTACGCAGCATTATGCTTTAAATTATTTCATCTAATGAGAACAATCTTAAAAGACATTCCCATAACACATTGGAGAAACAACCTCATACAGGGTAACAAAAATGATTTTTCCAGCAACACAATGAAAGGAGAAAGATATCATATTATACCTCTTCCATCTCTCTGAGAATGACATCGCGTTCCCTATTGATACGCTTCTCATCGAAGGACGAGTTCTGGAGGATGTCGGCAAGGATCTCGAGGGCCTTGGGCACATCCTTATCCATGACCTTGGCATAGTACGTGGTCTGCTCCCTAGAGGTGTATGCATTCAGGTGGCCGCCCATGTTCTCGATCTCCTCCTCCAGTTGGCGCACCGTCCGCGACTCTGTCCCCTTGAAGATCATGTGCTCGAGGAAGTGGGCGGTCCCGTTGGTCTCATTGGTCTCGAACCTGCTGCCGGCGTCGATCCAGACGCCGACGGTGGCGGTGCGGGAGGCCAGCGTGGACTCGGTGGCGACTCGGAGACCGTTGGGGAGGGTGGTCACGCGGGTCTCCGGCGCGGAGAGGATGGAGGTGTGGTCGACGATGGCGGGATGAGGGGAGGCGTAGCGGAGGAATCGGGGATCGGGGTCGTCCAGGCGCTTGATCTTGGCGCTGACGAGTGCGGAAAGACGGTCGTAGTGAAGCACCGGAGGTTTAGACGGGGCAGCGGCGGAGGGGAGGTCGTCCGTGGCCGAGGCGAGCGCGGAGGAGGACGAGGACCGATCGGAGGCGACGAGGGCGGAGGGGAGGGATCGCCGGTGAGGAGGGCGGCGGGAGGCGAGGGAGAGGAGCCTCCGGATCGCCATGATTAGGGTTTCTAGGGCTGTGATTTGGTGGAGGGAGGAGGAGAAGGGGACGAATAGAGGAAGAAAACTGGGTTGAGACGACGAGTGAGTAGTAATAGGAACAAACAACAAATGGTGGAAATATTAAGAGACCAGATTAGATTAACCCAATTCTTCACCTTCTGTCAATGATTGGACTTCATGTGGAGCCCAGTGAGTGCGGCTATACACTCTTTTGTGTTTGAGGTGAGAGGGAATAGCACTTCGCCACTTCATAATTCGGGTAAACTAATGCAAAATAGTACCTGGATTTTATAAAGTAGTTAAAAATCACAATGAAAATATTTTTTTGGAATAAAATAATTTCATTATTTTCAATATTTTAGTAATTCAAAAGATATCTATCAACAAAAGTTAATTTTAAATTTTAGAATTAAATTACTTCTTTTTCAAAATGAGAATTCAACTTTGTGCTCATAATTTTTATTTTATATTTTACAATAATTTTCTTCAAATTATATTAAACACATGAAAATACATTATTTTCTTAACGTTTTTTATATTTTCTCTAGAAAATAATTTTCATGAGTTTGGGGTGAACGCAATATTTGAAGAAAATATTTGGACATAATATTTGCAAAATTGAACTATGTGTGTTTTTTCGTGATGATGATATATATTTATTGTGTTATTTTATTTTTGTTACAAATAGAAAAGAACCACAATCCGACATCAAAATCATTTTTTGTCCCGACTCGGAATGCTTCCGATTAGCGTCCGAGACCCCAGTATTTTGTATAATATTATAATTGATATAATATCATTATATATTAAATATTGTATTGTATTATATATTTAAATCATATATAACATTACTTTTACCGTAGTAATATATTTGAGTTGAATTGGTTCGTCTCGGAAACATGAGATTCTCAGTCTTCAGATATTTTTCTAATGTCTTAATGAAAATCTTGTTAAGACCGGAATAAGATTGTCGTAAATCCCAAATATAATTTTGCTTTGCATTATTATACAACTATTCTATTATTAACTACAGTATTTTCTAAATACAATAATCAAACTAAAGTTTTCCTTTTTAACGTAGTAAAGTAACTTTAAAATTAGGCTTAAGCCATAGAAATAAAAAGTACTGTAATTTAGGTTAGGTTAGCTTTTTTAACTTTCAACCACTTCAAAAGATATAACAACAAAAATAAAATTTGGTTTAATCCACTGTAGTTGAATTAAAAAAAATCATGAGATACTCTCGCAGAATACAAAAAGAACATTTTTTAATCCAACATTAAATGCAAAAGAGTCGATGATTGGACATATAGAATATTTAATTAAAAAATAGAGAACTAGACATAAATAACTAATTATTCAATATAAAACTTTACGCGGATAAGTATATAGACTTATAATTTAAGTATTGCATAAGTTATACTTAGTTTATTGAACAAAATAAGTATTGCAACAATTCTTTTTTCTGTTAAATTTTCTTGTAGTTAAACGATTTCTTATAAATTTTCTTAAAGTTAAAATTTTTCTTACAAAAAATTTTTTCCTATAGAAATAATAAAGAAAAAAAGTTAAATAACCATGTTTAGTCTCTGTTTGGTGGATGAATCATTATCCAAGATATAAGAGTCTTATTTTATTAGGTTTATTTAATTTTTAATTAAGAATAAACTATTATACAATTTTAAAATATAATTTATTTTTAAAAAAAATCTAGATGTAGTATGTTAATCTTTTTAAATGATAATTTTATCATCATGGGATAAATTTTCAATTTTATTCTACACTTTATTTTCCAATCAAACAGGAACCATCTTAAAGGTCTGCCTCAATCACGTACAGCCCAAAGCATAAAAGCCCAAAATACTACAAGCCTGTTATAAAAGGGCAATTATGTAAATTCAGAAAGTAAACGCATCTCTATAAACGGAGGGTTCGTGGTCGTGCCAAAAACCCTAGACACCTCGCGCTCGCTCTAAAGAGAAAACAAGAGGGACACAGCGGCGGCCTAACCAGCGACGATGGAGGACGCCCAGAAGAAGCTCCCGGGGAAGACGGTGAAGGACGTCTCGCCGCACGATTTCGTGAAGGCCTACTCTGCTCACCTCAAGAGATCTGGAAAGGTTCCGTCTTTGGCCGATATTTCTTCTTTTTTCTCCAGATAAAATGCATAAAGTTAGTCTTTTTTTATTTTCTTATTTTGTTGATTTGTCATATCTATCTCAAAAAGGTTTGATATTTAGTGATATGATCTTTGTAGATGTTGTTTCCGGTATCAATTTGAAATTTAAGCATTTACGATTCAATCTTTTATTTTCTTTCAATTGATTTTACACGAAGATCGTTGGATGTTGGTAATCCACAGACTTTTAATAATGCACTTCTTTGTTTTGTATTTGCTGTATTGTTTGGGGTTATTACATGTATATTAACTATTAATGCTCAATTGATCCATGCACTATAAGTTTGCCCAAGTGTGTGATTTGAATAATCCATTTAAAATCTTTTGAGATTAACTGATACTGTAGCCACAGTTGTTCCAGTATTCATAATGTTGTCACTTTCTATGATTTTGGTGTAAGATGCTGTTCATTATTATAGTCATTGTTTGATGAATTTATGTAGTTATCTGAAAAATCCATAAGTTATGAGAATGGCTTTTGATGTTAGATATCCTTCTGTAGGGTGGTAGTATGTGTATAAGTTTAAAATTAATTATAAATGGCTTCCTTTCATAGATGGAGCTCCCTGAATGGACTGATCTAGTGAAGACAGCGAGGTTCAAGGAGCTTGCACCTTATGACCCTGATTGGTACTACATTCGTGCTGGTAAGTTCTTATAGAAAACCTATTATCATAGTTACTTGATACACTTGTGGATGACTTTGTCATTATGTTATCGTGTTTTTTCCTCTTATCTTTCTTTTCCATTCATTACTGCAGCTTCCATGGCAAGAAAGATATATTTGAGACAGGGACTTGGTGTTGGTGGATTCCAGAAGCTCTATGGAGGTCGCCAGAGAAATGGAAGCCGCCCACCACATTTCTGCAAGAGCAGTGGATCTGTCGCCCGCCACATTCTTCAGCAACTGGAGAAGATGAACATTATCGAGCTTGACCCTAAGGGGTGAGTTGTCCTTGCATCCGAAACATTAGTGTTTTGACTAAATGTATTATTTGTCATTCAAGACAACATTTTGTTTATTCTTTTGCTACTTGATTCTCCTGAATTATCCTACAGTTTTTTCTTGTGAACTATCCAAATGTCTAAAATAGTACCATACTATAATTCTTTGCCAATTAACAAACTAAATCTTATCATTGTTACAATTTTAAAATGCTCTTATTTGTTAGACACCTGACCATTGTCTGTTTTTTTTGTTTCAGTGGAAGGAAGATCACATCTCAAGGACAGCGTGACCTTGATCAAGTTGCTGGCCGAGTTGGAGTTCCTCTCAGTGTGATCTAATTCTGTCCTCAGTTTTGAAATGTCTCTCTGAAACATTCTCCCTTCTATCAGTTTATATGTGACCTTAATGTTTTAGTAATTTGACTTCAATTTGCTTGTTTGATGAGACTTGAGGATGGAAGACATTTTTTTCAGAACGTAGCCCAGATATCTTTGCACCCATGTCTATTGTTTCTTGAGAATTGTAATCCATAGCATAAACTCGATATATCATTTTTGTGAAAACTAATCTTTTTGATGTTTTGTTGTCTTGTTGGAAAATTTTATTCTTGTTTATTTAGATAACATCTCCACTTAAAAGTGAAAATTACCAATGGATGTTTACGTAGTTGATTTGTTTTTAATATTCAGGGTTTAGATCATTAGTGAAGTTTGCATAAGTGAATTCTTGCATGTATTGAATAGTTAATAATTTAATTAGTTTAAGGCTGTATTTAGATATTTATTTTTGTTTTTTGTATTTCACCACGCTTTTGCTCAAAAATATTAAAAGCGGTCTTAGTATCCATTCACTTCGTCGTAAGATTTTGAGCAGACTATCTTGTTTTTCCTCTGTGCCCCTGTACAGATTAAAGTGTTTAATATTTAGAAACGTACCTTACTACCCCTTGTTAGAAAATATTTTTTTTGTTTCTCCATCTCTTCAATCTTTTTTTTATTGCAGAGTATTTAAAAATATGACTGAATAACTTAAAAGTTATTTAGTTCTTAAATAAGTGTCCAAAAAAGATCATAAAATCAAGTTACTTAAGAAATGTAACTCGATTCCCAAAGAACTAAAATGAAATTAGTATATTGCTTATAGCGGTGGTACTACAAACTTTATCTTCAAACTTTAAATTATATTAGAAAAAAATCTCTCAAACGTCTACATTATTCTCCTACTCTTCCTCATCATCCCGCTTGTCACTCTGAGCTCAGTATACCCACTTTCAGAAGTGATGTCATAAGTCATGAAGATGAATTAAAATGGATAGTAATTCTGATCGTAGTAAGTCTGATATAGACATGATTTACACAAATATTAATCTCATAATTTAATACATAATTTTGATATATTTTGGAATTGGGTTGCCAATGCGAGCCATAGGTATATGTGCTCCGGTTACTAGGTCGTGGCCTCACGCGGGCTACTGTGTCATTTTGCGTTAGAAGATCAAGATGCCAGATCAAATTTTACCTTTAACAAGTGAGCTAAATTAGTCAAAACCTAGTAAGTTTTTGGAAACCAAATACCAATATTAACATAAAGAAATGTATGTTTGGGATAGAGAGATAATAAAGTAAATAAATATTTAAAAAATTAATGGAGGTGTACCCATCTGGACGATTGAATTTGAAATAAAAAAATATAAATTTGAAATAGATTATTTATTTTTAATCACACAATATACCCTACTTAATAGGGTATAACTCCACTAAACTTATCATGAAAATTGTGATGACAGTTCCAAGGGTTAGCAATCACCTAGTAAACCACATGGATTTAATGCAAAACAGGTCTTAGCTTTTTAATATAAAATTCATGATACCCTCGATTTAATTTATATAAGATTATTTTATGTATTATATCATTAATATATATTATGATATATATTATATAATACATTAAAGTGTATGTGCTAGTTTAAGTTTGCATATGCTAAAAAATAGTGAAATCACCCGAAAATGATTAAAATATAATTTTGAAGAGCTTGAAATTCGGGAAAAAAATATAACTGTTCTCTAATATTAAAATATGACTTCTAATAATTTTTTTGAGAAGTTTTAGTTAAGTCAAATGAATGTGCAAAAATGAAAAAAAATTGTAAAACAACTTATTTTATTCTTTGACTCAAAATTTGAATGTTAATTTTTTTTTAAAAGAAAATATTTTTATAATATTTTATTTAAATCCAGATAAGTGTAGTTTTTTTACATATAATATCCTAAGTAAATGAACATTTACTTAAATGGTATTCTATATACATATTATCATTCTTAACTTTTAGCCAACCTTAAGTCGGTAACTTGGATGGATAAGAAATAAAAGTAGGACTTCTCATCACCTGCATGCATTTTTGTATGCTCCTAATTCTAAAACCTACTTCAAAGAGCCAAGTTAATAAAATCTTGACACCAAAAGCAAATCAAGAAAAAAAATCTTAGATTTCCGTCATTGTGATATCTATGATATAATTCATATGAGATTATAAATGTTAATTATCAATTTATGTAGTTAATATCTACCATCATACATATGTTAAAGGATGTATTCTGCTTTCAGTTTTCATACGTTGAAAATTAGCGAAATTTGACTAAGTCATGAAAATATGATTTTTAAAAAATTTAGAATTTGGAAAATTGAAGTCCCGGTAATTGTTCATATATGTTAAAGTGTATTAAATATGATTTTTAATAAATTTTAGGAAGAGTTTTAGCTAGGCTAAATGAATGGACAAAAATGAAAAATCTGAAAAACTATCGATTTTGTTCTTCGGCCCAAAATTTAGGTTTTTATTCCTTTGGAATTTAATTTTATAAATATTTTATTTGAATTCAAATTTGGGTAGTTTCTTATTTATATGTAATGTCTTAAGTAAATGAATAAATAAAATAAATAAAGAAAAAGACATACTATTTACTTGAATGATATTACACGTAAATAATGACATTGACAAGGGTATAGTTGTAACATTTCTACCTGACCTTAAGTCGGTTAATATAGTAGATATACATCAACAAAGGTCGGTAATAAGGTATATAAATACCTTATCTTTTCACTTTTTACAACCTATTTTCTATCCTTAACATTTGAAAGTTGAGACCAACAGTGGAGAAGAATGAACAAAGAAAGCTAAGGAAATAGATTAGAAATCAAGCTGATAACAATAGAGTTTTCATTTTAGGTAAGTTGTTAGCTCATCTCCTATGAATTATCTTTATAAAATTTGGTTAAAATAAATTT
>LTAE01003224.1:1947-18965 GCA_001647135.1 Pontederia paniculata
TCAAGTACTACTTTGAAATACTATCATGATATATGTATATCTCATGCATGTGCATTAGACATGCCTGGTAGCTCACTTGGAGTGAGGTGTTGATGATGATGACTGTAGCTCTCCCTCGTGTGGTCGAGCGATGGCTCGTGTGGTCGAGGTGATCTACCATTGAGATGATAAGATAGTTCATGCTCGTGGCGGGTGACGGCTCGCGTGATCGAGAGAACTATTCGTGGTGATAGTGTGATGCCCTCGTGTGGGTGAGCGACGGCTCACGTGGTCGAGGTGGTCATCAGCCGTGGCGGAATGTATATGTGATCGCAGATGGTGAGGTGTCATGACACTTAGATCAGATCATGCATAGCATATTTTTAACTCCTGCATTGATTGCAAGTATTTTATTATGTGAACCTATACTTTTCATCGTGTTCCCCGATGGTTTTGTTTTTGTGTGGTTTAAATATTTTATGGATTCATTTATTCACTCACTGAGACATATATGCTCACCCCTTGTATTATTGTTGTTTTGTAGGTGAGGAGGAGGAGATACTCCTCGAGGATTGAGGTTTTAGACCTCTTGCATGCTCACCGGGCTTTAAACAGGGAAAAATAATTAGGATTGTACGTATATGAGAGACTGGAGAGTTTAGATTACATATATCTGTCCATTCTTGTCATTTCCATAGAGTTTTGCCTATTTGTCGGGCCCTTGTGCCCGTTTATATGTCATCATTGTTATCGGAGTATTGTGAACTCCAAGTCGGGGCATCTGGCCCTATTTTTATTCGTTTTAGTTCTATTTGGCTTATATGATGCGGGCTTGGCCCATATTATTTGTTTGTATATGTCGCGTGGACCATTTTTAGCAAAGGCCATGTCGAAATTTTCGAAAAATCCTAGAGTTAAAATTATTTATAACCGTTGTGTCTTGAGTTTGAATTTGAATTAGTGAAAGGTCGAAACACCCCTTGCCTCGCTCTGGGCGTCGGGTTCGGGGCATGACAGATACAATTAATTACCATTGGTTAATGATTATTTTCACAACTATATATGCGTCTCCCAAACTAAGACAACATGAAGTCTGATTCATGTTAAACAACATTACTAATTACCATTTGTACACGGCTACAAGTTTATGTACCGACAAGTTTTAGATAAACAACATATGGATAAAATACAGAGTCCGATTCTATTGACCTTTCAATAGGTTCTTTTCGTTTTTGCATATTTGAATTATAAGTAGTTTCAGTTTTACTATTAAAGTAAGAAAAATATTCATTTATTTCTTTTGAACTAATCTTATCCTCAAGTTATTTTTTCAATATATTTTAATATAATTTACCCTCTATTATCATTCCAAAAATTCTAAAAAGTACAATTGAATATTGAAAAACTAAAGAAGATTGAAGAAACACATGTTATTTTAATTTGTAAAGCGCACCATTTATTTATTTCCTTATGGCCAATAATAGTAAAATTGGATAAATAGAAGTTAACAAAAGAGTTAACGATGATTAAACAGGATATTAATAATTCATCTCAGTGTCAGTGTGCGAGAAATAATATAATATTCGGTCGTAAAACATAAGTTAAAAGTTTGATTAGACCTTAACGAACAAAAATACCATCTTAAACTAGGCCGCAAAGGTCTTATCTTTTTACTTATAGATCTTATCTTTTTTAGGCCCTTATCTTTTTTAGTCCATGAGTTACATCCTCTTTTTTTATTTTTATTGTTATAATAATAGTTTTATATAATGTGTTTTCCTATTTTTTCCTATCATTTCTTTAATATGAAATGCATATTTCAAAAGTTAAATGAGCATTTACTTCTCTTTTTTTTATTTCAATTAAACTGTTATGGTATGCTTCACGATTATGTTTGCTTAAAATTATGATAGTTTCCAATCTTGGAATTGGCAAGCTACTAAAGACGATTCGTCAAAGAATATTTAAAGATTGCATTGCCGTTAACGAACTTGACAAAAAAAACACCAAGTCTCGTTTGCTCTCAGGAGGCAAATAAAGTTTTCAAAAGCTGAAGATTCAATTGACGATTACACAAATACTCATCGTTTTTTCTAAAAATGATGGATATGTAGTGTATAGCGATGCTTGCGGCACAAGTCTCGACTATGTACTCATGTAATATGATAAGGTTGTGACATATGCATCAAGACAACTCAAGAAACATAAAGTGAATTATCATACACATGACCTAAAGTTGACAGTAATAGTCTTCACCTTAAAAATTTAAAGGCAATGCATATGGGACAAAACTTTGAGATCTTCACAAATCATATAATTTAAAATATATCTTTTCTCAAAGGGATCTCAATATGAGACAACGAATATGAATGAAATTCTTAACGGACTATGAGTTCACCATTGGATACCACCTATAGAAATTTAATTCAGTTGTTGATGCCTTGAGTCGAAAGTGAGAATACACATTTGCATGTCTTAGAGTACACTAATGGAGTCAAATAGAGAATAGCATTCAATGAAACCTGAGCCCCAATAAAAGTGGAGAAATGTTGATGGTGCACCAAATTCAATTGGATTTGGTGAACATGATCATCAATGCACAAGAAGAGGATATAAAGTATGGTCACATGTCACATGGTCAAGAAATGCAACCACGAATAAAAAAAATGTACTGTTTGTGGATGGTGGAATCAGATACTGAGATAGTTTATGGGTTCCCAAAAATGTTGCACTCATTAGGGAGGCATTGAATGAATGTCACAAATTAGAGTTTGTCATTCATTTGAAAAGTATAAAAATGTACAAGGACTTAGAATTGAGTTTCTAGTGGAACAACATGAAGAATGAAATCATGGATTATGTATCATGATGCATTATATGTCATCAAGTGAAGATTGAATACCAAAGATCATATGAAATTTTTGAACCCTTGAGCATCTCATAATGAAAATGAGAGCATATCATGATGGACTTGTGACTAGCCTATCTTGAATCATGAAGGGGCATGATGCAATATGGATAGTGGTTGACTGACTAACCAAGTCTGCACATTTTCTCCCAATGTAATGGAAACAATCAGTGGAGAATCTAATGGATCTCTACATTAGCGAGATCATCAGACTACAAGGATTTTGAATCTCTATAGTGTCAAATAGAGATCCTAGATTCGTAGCTAGATTTTGGAAAAGTTTTTAAGACTAATTTGGAACTAGATTAAGCTACAACACGACATTCCATCCATAGAGTGATGGCCAATCAGAGACGATCATCCAAACACTAGAGGACACATAGAGAGCATTCACATTGGATTAGCATGACAATTGGGATGATCACCGACCACTCATAGAATTTGTTGCCTACAAGAACAGTTACCACTCCAACATTGACATGGCTCCTTTTGAAGCCTTGTATGAGAGACCATATCGCTTACCACCTTGTTGGAGCAAAGTAAGCGAGCGAAAGTTGTTGGCCCCAATAGTGGTACAACAATATGCAAATAAAGTTGACTTAATTAGGAAAAGAATGGAGAACTACATAAAATTGACAAAAGAAATATGTAGATAAAGGACGTCGATAATAGATCTTCAAGGTTGGAGACAAAGTTATGTTAAAGGTCTCTCCAACCAAGAGCGTCATGAAATTCAATAAAAGAGGAAAGCTTAGCTCTTAGTATGTAAGCCCATTCGAGGTGCTTGAGTTGGTTGGTGAATGAGTATATAGATTGACACTGTCCTCTTCATATGGGCGTATGCATGACATTTTCCATGTGTCCATGCTCAGACTTCATAATGTGATTTCATTGGTGAAATCCTAAAAAGGAAGTACCGGCTTGATGATGCCAACATAATCCAGTTTGAAGAGCCAAATCTAAAAGAGGATATCATCTATGAAGATAACCTAGTGAAAAATATTCAAATATTACATGTATCGTCAAGACAACAAGAAGGTGTCACCAGTCAAAGTAGCATGGAGTCAACACAGAGTTAACAAGATTACATGAGAACTCGAGTCAGATATGCACAAGGAATTCTTGAACTTTTTGATAAGCCTCTACCTCCATTTTGAATTCGAGGAAGAATTATTTTTTTAAGAGATTTATAATGTAATACTCATCTCACCTAAGGGTCCAACAAGGACAATTTCGGGCTTGAACATAGATTATGTTGCGGACCATGGTTTGATGGAGTCCGATTTAAATAAATAATTAGAGTTTTATTCATTTTAAAATGTTAAAACCCTAGAAATTCCCTATAAATAGACCCTTAGGGCATGAAATAAATCCTCATAAATTATTATTCTTCCAACAAGCCTATTGAGAGAAATCCCTCTCTGTTCTTCATTTTTTTCTCTTCTTCTCTCTTTTGGTAAAGAGGCAAGGACTTGAGCCCCCTCCTTAATGTTCTAGGTTTTCTCTTACTCTCTTTTTTTATTCTTTTAGCAAAATCTTGTTAAGAGAAAATGAAGGAGATCAACGACAATGCGAAATTCAAGGGAACACAGGCGAGGGATTGCGGGAACACGAAGAACAAACATACAAACGAAAATGGTATGTTCTTAGGTGGATCCCCTTTAGGTATAAAGTTTTGATAGCTTATGCAGGTTAGGCTTGATCCTTAGATTATCATAGTTCTTAAGTTAATGCACAAATTTTGAATTTCTGTTAAATCCAAAAATCATATTTTTGTTTGGATATTATTGTATTCATAATTCTTCATGAACAACATGGATTACATCATTGAAAATAATAAAGTCACGACCTGAGCGGTCGTACATAACCCTCGTTTGTAGGGTTAAACTCTAGAAGCCGCGTCAACCATGTACGACCTGGTCGAACGTGGACCGCATCCCACTCGACTACGACATCCATCCATCGAACCAAATCCTAACTCATATCGAATGCGAAACACGACTCATGAACACTATTTCGTTACCAGATGTAGATATCGTGGGTTGATGATTATTTTTAATTAAATAATCAAATGATAGTGCATGGTCCACTTCACCAATGAACGTGTCATGCGTTCATCGAGAATTAAAACATTGCATTGATGGGACATGACCTGGGTTAAAACCTTATCACGTCCAGCGTCCATTAACGTATGTTCATAACCTAACAATATATGGATGAACAAGATCGTGTCAAGTCGGCTAGGTATGCCGATAAGATAAATGTCATTGAACCAACCATATTCCTATTTGACACGATCCATGTTGGGATGATTGTTATGATGATCTTACATATTGCATTAAAAACCCTTGATGACCATATATGATGATAAGGATTGAAACCGGGGGAATGATAAGGGTTAAATAAGATAAATTAAAGAAAGATAAGGTCACCTCAAAGTCAATAATAAGATAAGTCAAAGATAAGAACATTAAAATTAAAATATTGCATCGATATAGAGCATAATATGCCAATCAAAATGTTGCATTGATCCATAGCATAATATGCCAATCAAAGCATTGCATTGATCCAGAGCAACCAAAACATTGCATTGATCTAAAACATAGTATGACAATCAAAGTATTGTATGTAATCAAAATATTGCATTGCATTGATTCAGAGTATTGCATTAACCCAAAGTATTTGACAAAGAAATCATAACATAGTATTGATCTGATGTATTGTAATGGATAACCAAAGCATCTATTGCATTGCATTGATTTGAAGTATTGCATTAACCCAAAGTATTTGATGAAAAATGATAACATAGTATTGATCTAAGGCATTGTAATGAAATAGCAATTCATCGCATAAAAATCAAAGTAATGCATTAATCTAAAGCATTGAATGTACTGAAATTAGAGCATTAACCTTTACAAGATATATAGCTCATGACATTATATAGTCAATTGATTAATATTGACTTTTATTTCCTATCTAACATTCTTGATATTTTTTATGCTTAATGATATAATGATTTCATATCTATTTATGGTCTTACATGCTATGACTCATAGGAGAATTGACTCCCTTGTTGTATTGGATCATGCATGTGATTAATTCGTAGACGCATGCTACCTGGTGGTGTGTGCGATGATTGATGCTCATGAAGATTGTAGTTTGTACATGAATGATGGTCTTTAGTATGTGAGAAGTATATTAAGTTTTCATATTTAATGAATTATTTTAGTGATACTTTGCTTTTGGAGATATTAAAATATTTACTGTTTAGTTATGACTTCCGCGTGTTATAAAATGATTTTTTTAATTTTATGTTATTTCATATTTTGTTGATTGGATAAATAGTCAAATATACTATTAAAGCATATCATAGATGTGCTAGTGTCTCCTGATGTGTTGCTGCTGTGGATGTTTCATTAATTATTTTGTTATATGCAATCGTGTTTACTTTTTATAATTTATTATCTTAATAAGTACGAATTTCCTCGTTGCAAAATACTTTAGACGATTTTACCAATTTGAAGACGGGTTGATTGGTGCAATACTAGCAAAGTGTTGCAACGGCCCAACAGTCCAAATCGAACGCATTGCTGCTCTTCCACGTGATACCTTGTCTCTGCAGTTATATATACTCAGTCCTTTCTCTACTTCCGAATCCCTTTTCTGTTGGGTCGTCCATTTGCCCGCCTCCGCCCGCCTTCCAGTTAGGGTTCCTTTTCTTACCCTCAATCCCTAAACCCCAGCGCAGGGTTTTGCCCTTATCATCGGTAATTTTTCTTGCAGACGATCTCTTTCCTGTCTCCGAACGCCAATCTCCCATCTCCCGGCGTCAAAGGTGAGTCACTGCATGGATCTCGAATTGCTTTGTCACCTGTTGAGATGTTATTTTGTTAGATCTGTGTGTAATTTCTGCTTATTTTATCTGGTAGAATGGGGGAAGCAAGAGATAACGATGGATACGAGGAAGAGCTTCTTGACTACGAGGAGGACGAAGAGAAGGCTCCGGATTCCGTCGCGGCAAAGGCTGCTGGTGAATCTGCAAAGAAGTAAGTTCACTGAACTCCCGTTGTCATGCACTTATTTTCTTTTAAGATAAGTGAAACTAGTTTACTGAATGTTTCTTTTTTCCCATATGAAATTGTCAGTATTAGAAAAATTATTCTTCTGGCAATAGATCAAGTGTTTGTTTATGTTTGAAGGTCTTTTGCTTTGTCTTCTTGCATAGAGTTGTTAAAGTAGAATACATGTTATTTAAGAAATTTGTTTAGTGATTTAAAATCCTGTTCCGGTGCTTTGTAAAATTTTACACTCATTTTCAGAACCAATGGACGAAAGGTCAATAGGGTGTTTGGGTACACTTTTTGGATATTATTAATGCTCCATATATTTGTATGTACTATTACAGTATTGTTTAGAATATTATAATTTAATAGAAAATGAAATATTATAGTAAGATATAAATTATAATAGGAGGTACTCCATGAAAAAAAGATCTTTCTCTCCCCTTCTCTATTATGTCATCGTTTAGGGGTAGATGTTTCCAAAACAATCAGACATTCCATTAATGATCATCCATGATTAGTTGAAGCTAGAGTTTTTCTTGCATATTGTTGATGAACCAACGTTTATATATAGATGTAGGAGGATTTGTTTGGGAAGTAATAAGCCCCTTTGACATCTCTTCATCTGCAAAGAATTCTCGACGTGAAAACACAAAGGACTGATCTTTGAATAGGAAAAATAAAGCTTTCATTATCCCAAGTAATGTTATAGAAAAGAAGTCAATGAGGGAATTAAAATTATTGGTTATAAAATAATGGAAAAATTTAATTATGTATTTGCATGTATTAATTACAATACTCTGTAATTATAAAAGAATTATAACAATCTAACAAAAATATAATAATATCATATACAATTGTAATATATGTAAATCAATTATTTTTTTTTTGATAAGTTATGTAAATCAATTATTACAAATAGTAGATATTATACCCGTAAAGAAAAAAATAGTAGATATTATAATAAAACACTTCTAATGGAAAAATTCTATTCATAATATATATGATAAAACAAATTTTATAATAAAGAGTTCAAGGAGGAAAGCAATAACATTATGAAGTCTCGACCTCATAATTTCTTACTCTTCTCAATTTTTTTAGACAATGTATTGAGCGTGAAAAATAGTATTTTGGGTCAGCAAAAATGGGTGCCAAATATCATTTTGTAAAAATATCCATCAATGGAAAAAAATCAATGTATTAACCTAATACTCTGCATCCAAACTGGGCGTTCTCTAATTTATGTCACTTGTCTAATTGTCTTTTTATCTCTATAGATGTAAATCCCGTCATTTATTTGTTTACAAATTACTTTGGCTGTAAAAGAATGTTTCTGCATGTAAGCTTGGGTTTTCATACGCTTCAGAGTCCTTTTTCGTGTTCTTTTTAAATAGCCTTTTGATTTTTTATATAAAGCGTTGATGTCATTTTTCTGTGTACAGGGGTTATGTTGGAATTCACAGTTCAGGATTTAGAGATTTCCTCTTGAAGCCAGAGCTCCTTAGGGCTATCCAGGACTCTGGGTTTGAGCACCCTTCTGAAGGCAAGTTTCTTGGCTTTTTTACACAACGATCTGAGTCCAATTTCCAATGACTTTCTGTAGTACTTTTGATGCATTGCAATCCTATCATTTGTCATTTGTGTTTACCCATTTGAGCTCATTCTCATACTGGATACATTTAAGTTACACATTTATATGTCTGCTACATTCAGTAGAATGCTTGTTATCTTCCGAAAATGATGACGTCAAGGGTGAAATGTTATAATCTGAAACTGATAGTGCACTAATTATTTTAATCCTTCCTAAAAACAACTATTTATTTTAATCATTATGATATTGTTTTATCAACAAAATCATTTGTTCAATGTCATTTCCCCTTGTTCATCTCGTAATATTGTTTTTTTTAGAGGAAAATCAGTTCATCTGTTACCATCCATGATGTTTGCTAAGTAGTCTGCAGCACCATGAATCAGGGAGTCCATGAGGTGTACTCCCAACCAAAATTGATCAAAAGTTGCCGAGCTGACGATGTTTGCTAAGTAGTCTGCAGCACCATTTTGTTTTCAAACACATGTCTAGATTTAAAAATTGTAAAAGAGGAAAGAGAATTCCAGATATCCAGCATAACATTTCTGATGTGTTGTGTACAACTCACTCACATTCTTCTTTAGGATTTGAATCAGCATTGAGTCACACTCGATGGAGACTTGGCGTATCCCACTCCTTACACTTCGGAATATTATTTTGTAGTGTAATTCAATCCTTTCATTTTCCTACTAGAGGCATACATATAGGTAGCCTTTGGATGTTGGAACTTGGGTTCTATCGGGTTCTTAATGAATAGTTGAATTGATAGATTAGTTCTAATGGTCTTTGGATGAACTAAAAGTAATGATGTGAATTTAAAAGTTGATTTGGTAGATAAGTTGGAGTGGGTGTTTGGATAAAATGTGATAACTGAAAAGATAAATTATATTTTTAATAAAAATAAATACATTATATTATATTAAAATATTATGATAATTACTTATTTTCTGAGATAAAATTTAGCTCAATATAATAATTTTCTTAATTAATCATAAAATAATAAATAATCTAAAATTTAAATTATGCATAATAATTATAGTGGGATAAAATAATGTATGCATTAAGTTAAATTCAAAATAATGTATGAATATAGCAATTAAGAAATAAAATAAAATAAATCTAAAATGATTTAAGAAAATACAAATATTGAAAATATTATCATAATTATGTTTTTAAGTTAGTTTAAAATTAGAATTGAAATTTAATTATATATAATGTTAAACTTAAATTAAAAATAAGTTAAAAAACTAGAAGAGAGAGAGGGAAAGGAGAGAGAGAGAGAATGAGAAATGTCACATTAAAAAAGAGAAAAGAAAAAAAAGCTTAGCAGGAATTGGAAAGTGAGAAAATAAAAAAAAGCTCTAGGAACCAGAAAGTGGGAACACGGGGTCACATGATCCCATGTTCTCACCCCTAGGTTCTGGGCGTGAGAGAGAGATGTCACATTAAAAAAAAGAAAAGAAAAAAGGACTTAGTAGGAATCGGAGAGAAAAGAAAAAAAAGGCTTGAACCAGAAAGTGAGAACCTAGGATCATGTGACATCGGTTTCTCACCCTCGGGTTTTGGGCATGGTAATGTGTGTTGTTTGCTAGAATCCGCCGAAACATGCCAGAACTTGGGTTTGGTTCGAAGACCAAACACAACCATGTTGTTTCATCAGGATACAATGTTTTTGTTAACACTAACCCCAATTGCTTTCCACTTGCCAATTGTTTTAACGGTTTCAAGATAGCACATGATGTATATGATGGGTATATTTAACTAAGGTTCTAAGAAATGCTGTATCTCAAGATATCATTCAGTTGCTTGCTTGTATGAAAAAACTTGAGCAATAGAAACTTATTAGATGCATTTGAAGAACTGCCTCGCGCATCATCGGTCCTTTCCCTCAAAAGAAAATATATGAAAGGGCTTTACTGCCTAGGTACATTAAGGTGCAAAGAGATCCTATCTTAGTTTTCCCTAGATATCGCATCTGATTATTTGGACTTGATATGCGATGTTTGAAACATATGGAAGCTTCTTAAAACTGAAAGGGTCCAACTCGATCTTTCCAACTAATTATGTGCTTGGTTTATTGATGCTGCAATGTCCTATTACGAAAATATAATGGCCACACAATCATATTAAACAGTAGTTGAAGTCTTTTTTTAGAAGCAAAATTAAAGTCCTCATAATCTAATATTAATAAAAATAAGAAACATGTGGGAAAATGTTTATATTTTTTAAAGAATGGAAACCAAGTAATTGGTACTGAACTGCATTTATGCGCAGGTAAATGGTACTTCCACCCTGATTTTGGAGGAGAATTTGGTAAACCTTTTCATTAAAAGGATCCGGAAGGTTATTTTTTACTTACACGGGTACCGCTCCAATTTTGTTTGGTTCTCCATCAGTACAACATGAATGTATCCCTCAAGCTATTCTTGGAATGGACGTCATCTGCCAAGCAAAATCTGGGATGGGAAAGACTGCTGTTTTTGTTCTTTCAACTCTACAGCAGATAGAGAATGTTGCAGGGCAAGTTTCTGCACTTGTTCTATGCCATACAAGAGAATTGGCATTCCAGGTTTGTTTTAAAATATACTTATATTTTGTTTCTTTAGTTACTACTTCAGATATGAAATTGATGACTGCTGTATTTCTTTTGTTTGAAGATCTGCAACGAGTTTGAGAGATTCAGCAAGTACTTGCCTGATGTCAAAGTCGCTGTTTTCTACGGTGGAGTTCAGATTGGAAAACACAGGGACCTACTGAAGAATGAATGCCCAAATATTATAGTCGGCACACCAGGGAGAATCTTGGGACTAGCAAAAGAGAATACTCTCTCTCTGAAGAATGTCCGCCATTTCATTCTTGATGAATGTGACAAGATGCTTGAGTCACTTGGTATGCATAAACTTCTCAGATTTCAAATGTTCTATTGATTATTAACCTGCACATATAGTTATCACTACTGAAATGATTCATTTGACACTTTGTAACCAGTTATAAGTTCTTTATTCCTGTAAAAGAATTAGGAGCTCTTTATCAATATGCCTGTTTCTTTTATTCATTTATAATTGAACTGCATCTATACAATTATTTTGTGAAACCTGTTTCACATGCTTCATGATAGTGTATCTTCTGTAGACATGCGCAGAGATGTACAAGAGATATTCAAAATGACTCCACATGACAAGCAGGTTATGATGTTCTCAGCTACCCTCAGTAAGGAGATCCGCCCCGTTTGCAAGAAATTCATGCAAGATGTAATGTCTTTTGACCTTCCTAGATATAGAAGTCTTTGATCTTTTGTTCAGTTTCTTTTTTTATCTGGATATGTGCAACTTCTAGATAGCACCATCTTTTTTTATAGTAATCTGTATTCTAGAATTTGTGTCATCCATGTTGGTCTGACCAGTTGTGAGGGATAATAGCTCTTATAGGAAAACTGTTGTTTTTTCGTCACTTTTAGTGTATGGCTTAATGGTGGTAATGATGTCTGGTTGGAATGCAATAGCTTTTCATGTTATGCCAATTATGGGCGAAGTCAGATTTTAGCTAATCCTTATTGGGGGGTATGCCGTAGTGAGGTTTGGTTCACAAGTTCCATTGAGATGGTTGCAAGTTCCACTGAGATGGGCTAGAGTTCTTGCGTCATTCGTTTGGTGCTGGATTCAGTTATCTTGACAAGAGGACCCTAATCAGACGTTTATTCCGTTTCAGCCAATGGAAATATATGTGGATGATGAGGCAAAATTGACTCTTCATGGTCTAGTTCAGGTAGTTGCTGATTGTTAATGGATTTCCTCAGGTTCTCCATTTGGTTTGCTAATATATTATCTGATTACAGCACTATATTAAACTGAGCGAGTCCGAAAAGAACCGAAAACTCAATGATCTTTTGGATGCATTGGACTTCAATCAAGTTGTCATTTTTGTCAAAAGTGTGAGCAGAGCTGCTGAGCTGAACAAGTTGCTGACAGAGTGCAATTTTCCATCAATCTGCATACATTCTGGTATGCCCCAAGAAGAGAGGTAATATTGGATTCTAATATCAATTACTTAAAATGCATTTTTTTACTTCCTTTGAGGATTTTATTCATCATCCAAGTTCTTCTCAGCGCAATTGAATCATATAAATTTTAGATGCATGTTAATACTTTTGATATCTGTTTTGCCTGAATTCAGGTATCTGCGGATTTAATTGCCTACTGAAGTTATTTGGCCAAACTGTTTATACTCTTGACTATTTCAGTATATACACTTTTTTTCGATGATTAGTATATATACTGATTGATGCAGAATGTGATTTGCACATTATGTAAAATTTCAATTTGTACTTGTTGCAGCCATCTTGATATTAGCTTGCCTGTTTTTTTTCTTTGACTGACCTCTTTAGGCTTTTTTAAATTTTTTTGTAATGTTAAAACTTACATATTCGTTGTTCCATATTCATGAGAAATGTTTGAAATTTGGAAATGTTTAGGAGAAAAAGGTGTGTTGTGGTTATGTAAATTGTTTAACGAGATTTTACGATAAAAAAAGATGCCTGATGATTGGAGAATAAGTACGTTAGTTCCTATTTACAAAAATAAAAGGGATATTCAGAATTATAGAGGGATTAAACTTATGAGTCATACAATGAAGTTATGGGAAAAAGTGATTGAACATAGGTTAAGAGTGGAGATTAGTATTTCTGAGAGACAGTTTGGATTCATGCCAGGAAGATCCACTACAGAGGCGATTTATTTACTAAGGGGAATAATGAGAGAAAAGAGTGAGTGTGGCACATATTAAGATTATACAAGATATGTACGATGGGGTATTGACTAAGGTTAGGACACCAGGAGGAGAGACTAAAGCATTTCTTATAAGAATTGGCCTACACCAAGAATCATCTTTAAGCCCATATTTGTTTAACTTAGTTGTGGATGCTATAACCGAGAGTATCATAGAGGAGATATCTAAGTGCATGCTAACCATAGAATTCAATTTGGAGGCGATTTGGAAGTCAAAGGATTTTCGTTTAAGTAGGAATAAGACAGAGTATATGCATTGCAATTTCATGAATAAACAATTTAGAGGCGATTTGGAAGTTAGATTAGGAGATGATATAATTTCTCAAGTGACAGTTTAAATATTTGGGATCAATTATAAGACAAGATGGGGAGATTGATGATGATGTTAACCATAGAATTCAAGCTGGTTGGTGTAAGTGGAGGAAGGCTACTTGAGTCTTTTGTGATAGGAAAGTACCTAAAGAGAAATTCTACTGCACTGCTATAAGACCAGTAGTGTTATGGTAGTGAATGTTGGGCTATGAAGGGACAACATGAACATAAAGTGGGGTAACTGAAATGAGGATGTTGAGATGGATGTGTGGTCATACTAGAAAGGATAAGATTAAGAGTGACCATATACGTGGACGAGTCGGAGTGGCCCCTATTAGTGAGAAGATGGTAGATAATCGTTTGAGATGGTTTGGTCATGTTCAGAGAAGGCCATTAGATGCGCCAGTAAGGAGGGTAGAGCAAACAATCTGAAGCTCGATTAAAAGAGGGAGAGGGAGGCCAAGGCGAACACTTGGCGAGCTAATAGAACGAGATTTATTAGCGAATAATGTACCTAAAAATTTGGTTACTAATAGAGCGCAATGACGTCGTATGATCCATGTAGCTGACCCCACCTAGTGGGATAAGACTTTTTTGTTGTTGTTAAAACTTACATATTATTCCTGTTAAACTGAAGACCTCAATATTATATAGCACACCTTTTAGTTCTTTTGTTGATCGATTTTTGGTATTATATTTTGGCAAATATTGGTTACAGAGGCTTTATGGTCTTTTTTTTTCAGGTTGACGAGGTACAAGAACTTCAAAGAAGGTCACAAGAGGATTCTTGTTGCTACTGATTTAGTTGGAAGGGGAATTGATATTGAACGTGTCAACATTGTTATAAATTATGACATGCCTGATTCTGCAGACACCTACTTACACAGGGTCATGCTCTTTTTCTGTTTCTGCTTTTACTTGATATTAAGTGGATAACATTTGAGGTTTTTCTAAGATGCTGTTTCCTTCGTTAAATTTGCAGGTTGGAAGGGCTGGACGTTTCGGAACCAAGGGACTTGCTATTACGTTCGTTTCATCTGCAGGGGACTCTGATGTCCTTAACCAGGTATGCATTTTCCTTTTAAACGAATGTTTAACTTTTATCACCTGCTAAGTTTTGTTATCTTACGCCCATTTTGGAATGACGTATAGGTGCAAGAGAGGTTTGAAGTAGATATTAAACAGCTACCGGAGCAAATAGATATTTCCACATATAGTAAGTTCACTGATCTTATGTACTCACATGTAGTCACAAATCTTCACACTTTTTGTTTCGCTACTTAACATGATGTTATGTACTTGTCCAGTGCCATCTTGATGAGATATTCGGGAATTCCAGAAAGCTTCATATGGGACAGCAGGAAGAAGGGCTAGAAATTCCTTTTTAGATTTGTTTTGGAAATTATTCCAAGACATTGTAATAGCATCTGTACTCTTGGTAATCTTATACTTTGACGGGGTACGCCCTCAACTTTGTGTAGGGCCTGTCGACGGCTTGTGAACACGTTGAGAACAATTGACTGCGTTCGCGTATTGCTATTTAGTCGAGGCCTGTAAACGGCTCTGTAGAATTTAATATGTCACGGAATTTAAATCTTTTTATGTAGTCATCTTCAACAATATGGGCTTGTTTCCTCTTATGACATGATTACAACGGTTGTTGGCGGCTGATGTTTGGTAGTTTCTTTTTGTTTATGATAACTGGCTAAATCACTGCATGTCAAAATTATTAATAGTTTTAAGTATTTACATGTATTCCTTTGATAAAATTTTGTTTTGACTTGCTGTTTAGTTGAGTTGGGAATTGTCATTGTTCTTGGTTTCGTCGGAAACATCAGCATGTCCTCGAATAAGCTATCAATAGTGATTCAAACATGACGGACGCTCTTCGAGGACTCTCTGAAGAGTTGGAATTGTTGTGTGCTGTCATTGCATCTGCAAGCTGCTAGCAGTGACGGGAGATTCCCTTCTACCCAGAATATCTAATAGAAGATCTTCCTCACACCTTCGGAACGCAGAGTCGTCAGCAACAGTTGAATTTTAGTGAACAGAAGTCCTCAAAAGTACCAATTGCAATACTGTCGCGATCAGTCCAAACTGTGTGATCATCAGAAGTAGAGCCAGGAGAAGGCACTGATTGGTTATGTTTCTCATTCAAACTTTTCACATGGCTATCATTGATCCCATCTTATAATACGCAAGCTGCAGCTGACCTAAGGATCTCTTTTGACCACTATCATATTGGTTTCCCGCCAAGTTCTTGGGGCACGCCAATGCAATGTGACCTTCCTTGCTCCATGTCCCCAGTTTTTGTTTGTCTGTAGCTCAAGTTTTTAGCTCTTAGACTGCTACTAGCTTGTGTCATGCTGCTTTGTACTGATACTGCACGTCCATTTTGATGTCATATCTGCTTGTTATCTTCCTTTTCCATAGACCTTTTCGCAATTAAATGTTTCTCCAACTAGGAGCTTCTTTAGGATCCAGATCTCCAAGTTGGAGAAACATTTAGAGTAATTTTCATTGGTACTCCCTTAACTTTGCCTCGATCCCATATTGGTCCCTCAATTTTGTTTCGTAACAAATTTGTCCTCGAAGTTATACTTTGTAATAAAAAGATCCCTTTAACCGGTAATAAGAGGTTATCAGGTCAGTTTTGCTCACGTAGTTGCCATGTAGATATATACTAATATTTAATTTTTAAAAATAAATTTCTAATATGATATTATATTAAAATTGAAAAAAGAAAGAGAGGAGGGCCCCTCCTTCTCTCACGTCAGAAGAGGGGGAGGCCCCTCCTCCCTCTCTCTCTCAATCTCTCGGCCATGGAGTTGTCGAGCAGGATGGTCTTCGCGAAGGAGGTGGTGGGGATGATGGTGAAGAGGCGGCGTACCAGGCCATGGCTGCGGTAGCGCTCAATGAGCGCGAGGGCTCTCTCGAGAACGTGTCGTCGACAATGCGGCAGGTGGGGCGCTCATAGAGGTTTGCGCACACGGCCTGGCACAGGAGCTCAGCCAGCTTCATAGCGAGGGCCTCGAGGTCCATGCACTCAACGCGGCAGGTGTGCGTCTCGTCCGCCCACTTGGTCACCTGATCGGCCAGCTGAATCGACCGCGTCAGCATCTCCTTCATGCCATCGCCCATCATTGTTGCTGAACAATTCAGTAATTGCTGCAACAAGTGCTGCTGAGACCAAGAACAAGCACCAAAGCACCTAACAGCAGAAGCAGCAGTAGGAACTCTGAAGGAGGAGGAGAGAAAGGTGGTTGTCCTGGGAATTGATCTTCAGGGAGGCCCCAATGGAGAAAAGAAGCAGTAAGAGAAACCATGTCGATGGGAGAGAGAGAGAGAGAGAGAGAGAGAGAGAGAGAGAGAGAGAGAGAGAGAGA
>LTAE01003224.1:19079-38529 GCA_001647135.1 Pontederia paniculata
AGAGAGAGAGAGAGAGAGAGAGAGAGAGAGAGAGAGAGAGAGAGGAGACATGAATGTCAGTTAGCCGGGATCGGAAGCCAGCGCCGAAAGTGGAGCCTTCGACACCGACGCCCATCTCTCTGCTCCGACAGCCTTTTCTCTCTTATTTATTTTAATATTTTATACATATAGTTATATATATTTATTTTAATAAATTAAATATTATTATTATATGTCCACTTGGCATTCATAACTCGATAACTTTCTATTGCCGGTTAAACAGACCTTTTTGTTATAAAATATAATTTAGAGGATGAATTTGTTACAAAACAAAATTGAGGGACCAATATGGGATCGGTGCAAAGTTAAAGGATCAACAATAAAAATTACTCAAACATTTTTGAGAAATGCACGATCGGAAGACTGCTATTTTAAAAAACTACCACGACTTCCAACTTTTGCTGCAGTTCTAGCAGCTAGATTAGCCTTTGAGCAGCTTCAGCGGCAGAACTTTTTAATTTTGGGGTGAACCCACCCGCTAAGGTGGATCAACTCATGTTAGAAGATATTAGTGTTTGACTAATCAATTGGATAGAAAGCTTCTTACAAAAAAAAAAACATTGACATAGGATTTCAAACTCGAAACTATTAGTGCTTTCATCCTTCAATTTCGGGAATCAAATTCTGAATTGAGCAACTATCATTCTTTAGCAGTAGAAGTTGGATTCTTAAATTCCATTGTAATAACCCAAAATAAGGGAACCAACATCTAGACACTGGGCATGGCAGTCCTCTATTTGACCCCAAATCCACTGAATTGGTGCCACTCTCTCTCCTCCAAAAATTTCTCTCATTGTTTGTATCACCATAAGAGAAAAGAAGTCATCTCAAGTTCACATTTTGCTAGACTGCAGCCGAAGGAAAAGGAAAAAGAAGAACAAGAGGAGGAGAAGCTTAGATGAAGAGAAAGAGAATAATTGAAGAAGAAGGATATGAGTAGGACAACTAAGAAAGGCATGTAGAGGGATCCTCTTGTCCCTACCATGTTTAAGATGCAATTGAAATTAATTGTGAAAAAGGAAAATGAAGATTTATGGCGAAGGTAGAAATCCATATTTAGAGTCATCATGCTTAGGGGTTTGGTAATTGAATCAATTAAAATAATGTGTGATATTTTATGTTCTGGTGTGTACTATTTTGTGTTCGATTTCGTGTCCAAACCTATGATAAAATGACCTAGAACGAAATTAGTCATGCACTGTTTGGCTATATACCGTCTTTGAGCAAGTGTTATATGTCTCTTTAGAGTTAAGTGACCTTTATGGACAATGTATGTTAAGCTCTGTTTAATGTCAACCTCTGGATTATGTCTTCTTTGATGAAGTCTAACATCTTTCGTTGTTTTCATTATGTCATAATCTTTAAGTCTTCCGCTGATTTTTGTTCCATATTGATCTATGCTTCTTTTGTCTTTTTTGGATTCTTATGTGTGTTGACCATAATTGTCAATGACTAAGTCAAGTATTTTCTTGTATCATCCTAGAGACCCTTCGGAGCACCTGATGTATATCGATTCGTCCGCATGGTGGGACCATTTTCGAGGCATCACAATTAGGTATCGAAGCTTAAAGTTTGACTCTAAAGCTTGAATATATTAGATGATTAAGATGTGTGATTAAGTCCAAGTTTTCTAAATGATAAGATTTGACGGCCGAAAAGAATTCTATCTGATCCAGATCTTTAGAGATTTGATTGAGAGATACTCCTGAGGATTTAGAAGAGATTTTTAATGGATTTAATCACAGCCATTGTTCAAGATCAGGAGAATGATGCAGATTTCCATGAAACCTTAATCTAGAGGGTATAAAAAGGAGAAATACATGAAGAGATAGACGAAGATATAGAAAAAGATAGATGAAGACAGAGATTATTATACACAAAATAGAGAGACAAAATTGAAGAGAAGCCAGAGAGAGATCTATCCAGGCTCCTTGAGCAAAATTCTGATCTTTTGGAGGTAAAGAAGAGCAAAACATTGAAGATCTTTTGTAGAGATCTAGAGTTTGATTTCTTTTATTTGGAAGAACTATTGTCTTGTTTAGTTATATGTATTTGGAAGTTCTGAACCTTATTTTAGATTGAGTCTATTGATTTATTTCTTTTAGAATACGATTGTCTTCCTTAATGTTTTTTCTTCTCTATGATGATCATGAAGTTTGATTATTGACTATTTAGTGTAATTGATTTCATTGGTCTGAGCATTATGAGGGATTGATCATTGAATTTTATATCATTGCAATTCGTGTCATAACCTAAATTACTCGCGGGAGATTCTAGGTTGTGTGGCATGTTGATTAGACTTGCTTAAGCAGTCAACAGTATAAGTTTTGCATCGTTAAAGCATCTTAGATTAGGAATTATTTGGGGGTGGCTTCGCTTGAACGTCCTCAACAAATCTGAACCTAAGATAGGTGATTGCGCTTGTTTAGAGGATCATACTTTAGGCAATTCTTTGTCCATCATTAGAAGCAATTTTGATTCAATCTGATTTAGTGGTGAGATAGAGTACTGAATCTTCCATCTTAATTTGATTTGATCTCATCTGACCTCATCTCTGGAATCTTATCTTTTCTCATCTTTTATTTTCTCAATTAAAACTGAATTTGATATTTTCTCTATTACTTTTGGAATTAGATAAGGCTAGGTTACATTAGTCCTTGTGGGTTCGCAATTCTTACTCTTTTCACTTTATTACTTGAACGACTAGTGCGCTTGCTAGTGGTATTTAGACCGCATCAACTAGTGTCATCCTCAAAGCTTTCTTGATTTATACTATCCCTCTCCTTAAGAATAATGTTATACTATTCAATAGGAAAATTTCATATCAATTTCAATCATGACTAAACCCTAATGTCTTCTTTCATTAGAAAATCAATCCTAGTTAAATTTCAAAAATTTCTCCAACTTATCCTCATCATTTAAGATAAATTCATAGATCACCTAGACCTCAAACATTAAATCCTTGATAACTCCTTAGAACTTAATATATATCCTTCTTGATGGCACGATGATTGTTCGTGTTGCCTTGCACATTGACCTCTACACATCTAGGGAAAACTAAGAAGTGCCCCTCTTTAGGCTCTGATACCTTACTGTAACGTCCTCAAATGCACACCCTGCCACTTGGCAGAATGCCCATCCGGAGACGCTACCAACTTACATCTTTGACTATATAATTTACCTATCTGACTAGTCAATGCTGAATGCGTAAGCTAATAGATAACTATAATCAAGACCTATGCCATGTGCAAGCCATCTCATCACGAACACCATCATGTTACCGCTGCGCAATCAACATCTATTCTATCCGTAGGATCAAAATATAGGGGAGAAAATTCTCACATGAGCTATGAAGCCCAATATGTAAAGGATAATAATTCACTAGGGTAAAACATACATGAAGATATAAGTAAAGGAGAGCATGTTCTATCATTCAGTCATTTTTATAAATATTATCTTTACTTTCAATTACTTTGCCTTTTTTTTTACTTTACTTTACCTCTTTCAGTGACATAAGTCCATCATTGTGAATCTCTTTCATTTTCATTCTAGTAACAATGTTAAGAACATGAGTTACACCTAACTCTCTTGGTGTACAATATATCAGTATGTTCAGACCCAGTTCATTATATAATTTATACTTCTTTTCCATTCTTCTTGGGTAGCATCTTTTAATTCAATCAATAATGAGCGATTACCTATACATGAAGATTCCAAAAATCCGACGCCAGTATGGCTAGCTAGGCTATGGGGTCAACCCTAGACCCATCAATCAATTTTTATTAATAGTAGTCCACGTGGGACTCAGTGATTCCCGAAGGAACCTAATAACAGTAGGGATAAATCCCTCAGTCCTTCGGGGCCTTCCTCTTCATGTATACATTCAAACACAATCAGTTTATATTTTTTACTCTTTATTATCTATTATAGTAAGTTCACGTGAGAATATACTAGCGCTACCTCAATCATATTCAATCAATCAATCAATCGAACATTGCATCAATCATCCCGGGACATGGCCCGTGTTATGGGAGACACGATCCGTGTTGTGTACCAGATCATTTCCTCAAAAGGGCACAACCGTTTTGGATAAGGTTGGACGTGTTACAAATGGAATGAGGACCTTGTTCAAGGTGAACACATACCATTTTGTTTCTAACATTGGCTTGTCATTTTCTTCAGGGGGAACACAAACTATGTCCACGATGACCCAATCCGTTTTCTTGACAGGGTTTATCTTATTATTTTATTTTGGGGAAGACACGGTTCATTTTAGGAAATGACATGACCATTCTTTTTCTTTAATATACCTAGGACACAGACTTTGTCACTGAGACACGCAACCCATTTCCTAAGGGCGTGTTGGGTTTGGTCGAAACAACCTGTGTCAGAGGTTGACACGACTCTCTCGTCATTCATTAGGGTTATGAGAATGTGGCTCGTGTCCATAAGGCACGCAGACCGTTTTGTTCAAGGAGTGGTGTCATGGTTGGAACAACGTGTGTCGAGTGCGACACGATCGTCCTCCCAGATGTCGCGGACCGTGTTCATATGAACGTGGTCCATTTTCGGCATGTGTACATTATATCCTTATGGGACGCGACCTGCATCATTAGCCGATGTGGCCCATCATCAACGTGTCTCATGTCAGAACCAGTGATGCAGCCCGTGTCATGGGGGAACACGGCCCGTGTCCGATTTCTGATTATGCATTTAATCATTATTTTCTTCTTATCATTCTTTTTACCTTATCATACTTATATGAAAGATCCTAAGGTTGATCCTCTTAGTTACATATCTCAATTTTTCGACGATCAATCCTTTCTCCACTAGCGAAGGATGAAACTCGAACCCGGACAAGCAAGCACGATGCAGTCCATGTCCCATAGGGACACGATCTATTTCCTTTGGTCTTCACGATGCTCCATCGTCTGGTTGAAACAGGGACGTATTAGGACACAATCTATTTCCTTTGGTCTTCACGATGCTCCGTCGTCTGGTTGAAACAAGTCTGCGACCCGAGGGAACACAATTGATTTTTTTCCTTTTTCCATACAACATGGCTCGTGTCCCATGTGACATAGTCCGTGTTGGTCTTTTCTAATCCATGTTCATGTGCCACTGAGAGAGAGAGAGAGAGAGAGAGAGAGAGAGAGAGAGAGAGAGAGAGGGAAAATAATGAGGTCCTATCTGCTCTACCCCTCCTTTTATAAGAGTTTTGTAGGAGTAATCCCAGTCTAATTTAATTTAATCCCTCCTATTTCACTTATGATTAGGAATCATTTAAAACTAATTTGGGTAGGACTAAGAATATTAAATTGACTAAGAAAATATTATATACCAATTTGACTTCAACTTTAGCTCTTTTCCTAATCCTAACAAACTATACCTTTCCTTATCTTATCCTATCTTCCTTATATTTATTTATTTCAAAATCTGGGGTGTTACACCTGTTTCTAGTATCGGATTGGAATTCAAGGTTGACCGAGAGATTTTGGTAAGGCTTTCAAGAGGCATTTGGCACGAGGTTCAATTATGGCATTGTTTTCCATCTTCATGGGCCAAAGTGAATGAACTATACAAACCTTGGAATATATGTTGAGGGCATGTGCTCTAAACTGTAAGGGAAGTTGGAATGACCATTTTCCAATGGTCAAATTTGTCTACGATAATAGTTACAATTCGAGCGTAGGAATGGCTCCATTTGGAGCTTTATATGGAAGACCTTGTAGGTCACTCACATGTTAGAGCGCGGTGGGCGATAGGAAATTGATTGGACCCGAATTAGTAGAGAAATATGCCAAAAAGTTCGACATCATTAGAGAAAGGATGAAGGCTGCCCAAGAATGACAAATGAGTTATGCTAATGAAGAAAGAAGGAAACAAATTTTCAACATTGGCGATTATGTTCTATTAAAGGCTTCACCCACTAAGGGGGTTATATGCTTTAGTAGAAAAGGGAAGTTAAGCCTAGGATACGCAAGGCCCATCGAGATCTTGGAGCGAGTCGGCGATGTAGCATATAGGTTGGCATTGCTGCCATCTTATTCAAGAATACACAATGTGTTTCATATATCGATGCTTAGGAAGTACCACTATGTTGAGTCACATGTATTTGGAATCGAAGAACCAAACCTGAAGGGTTATTTAACATATGAAGAACACTTAATTGAGATATTGGAATATCGTGAGCATCGCCTCCGCAATAAGATGGTGCCAACAGTGAAAGTAGCATGGACACACTATGTTCTATTTAATGGCGTGGAAGGCTGCCATCACATTCAGCAATCTTTGTTTGTACCACACCCTATTGCCGAAAAATTGACAAGAAGCAACTTGGGAAGTCACAAAGGATGCAAGAGCAATTTCCATACCAATTCGGTATGTTCTAAGACTTAAGCAAATTTGAGGAGAATTTATTTCTAAGGGGTTATAATGTAATAACCCAAAATAAGGGACCCAACATCTAGGCACTTGGTAGCCCTCTATTTGATCCCAAACCCACTCAAATGGTTCTACAAAACCCCTCTTTTGCAGCCACTCTCTCTCCTCTGAAAATTTCCCCATTTCTCATTGTTTGTATCACCATAAGAGAAAAGAAGCCATCTCAAGCTACACTTTGCTAGATTTCAATTGAAGGAAAAGGAGAAAGAGGAAGAAGATGAGAAGAAGCTTAGATGAAGAGGAAGAGAAGAATTGAAGAAGAAGGATTTGAGTAGGACAACAAAGGAAGCTATGTAGCAGGGATCCTATTCCTACCATGTTTTAAGATGCAATTGAAATAAATTGTGAAAAGGGAAAAAAGATGAATTAGGAAGATGTAGAAATTCATATTTAGGTTCATGTTTAGAGTGATCATGCTTAAGGTTTACGTAATTGAATCAATTATAAATAATGTGTCTTATGTAATGTTTTGTGTTTGATTTTGGGTCCAAACATAGGAGAAAATGACCTTGAACAAAACTAGAACAATTCAGGACAAAACATAACATGAGCTTGCAACTTCTAGGATGAAACCATCGACCAGTGCGAAGGAACGTTCGATCGGTATGAAACTAATTAATGAATGGTGGGTTCAGGTGGCGAGCATTATGCATAGAAAATTAGCCATGTTTCTCCCATTACATTCATTGCATTTTCCATATATTCTGTTATCATATGCATCAATTAATTCTCTATTTTACTTCTTTTTTATTTTTATGAGTTAGAGTCTACATAACTGATAGGTTTATGTGTTCAGGGCATTCAACAACATGGTAAATAAGGGACATTATAATTGGAGATCAAATTGGAGTTCGAATAGAGAAAATTTAGAGTCAGAGCCTCGATCATGACCGTGATAGGATTGTCAAGGGCCATGACATCAAAAGATGGAGAAAACACAGCTTCCGTCATGGCCGTGACAATTTTATCACGGCCTTGACACAATAGAGAGAATTATGGAGCTTCGATCATGGTCGTGATTCCCAGATGACGGGCCGTGACGTCATGGTGAAAGATTACACTGTTCGGTCACGACCTTGATAATTTTGTCACGGACCGTGACATATTTGAAGATATTACTATTTGTTCATGGTCGTGATTCCCGTGACGCATATGCGGCTAATTAGCATCATTCGGTCATGGTCGTGATAATTTTGTCATGAGCTGTGACATTATTCACGCTCTGAGCCAACCTTCGGTCATGGCCGTGATATTTTTGTCATGGACCATGACAATATGCGGAAAGATGAATAAGCCATGATTTTGAGGCCATTTGAGTCTTCTTTCGGCGGTTGTGATTTAGTTTCAAGCTTGATCTTTCCCTGGACGAATTCCATCAAGCCTAGGACTCTTCTAACCTATAAAAACCCTCAAAACCTTCATTTGGTGGATGCTTCAAGCCTAAGAGAGCTAACAAAAGGAGAAGATGAAGTGCTGCAGATTTCTAAAGACGATCGTCGACTGAAGATGTAATTATTCTGTATATTTTCTCCTATTGTATTCTCTTCTCCTATTTTTACAAGAGGATGAACTCCCATGTATTGTGTGAGATTTATTTTTGATATTTTTATTATAAAGAGGGAAAACCTTGAAAAACCCTAGTTTTCATATAAATCTTATTTTTATCCAATTTCTCATGTGTATGCATTCCTATGTTTAATAATGATCTTGATGAATTCTTGAATTTTATGAATCTCTGTTAGCATCCTGGAGAGGAATGACAAATTCATGATTTTCTTTGATTTATAAAAGTGATCTCTGAAATATTTGTCAGTCAAAGCATTGCATACCATATCTAGTAGCATCTTGGAGAGGAATGCTGCATGTGAGGTCTATGAGATTGGCATCCCGGAGAGGAACGATCTATAATCTATGGCTTACATGTTAATGCATCTCAAAACCCTAATAGGCTAGATTGGCATCTTGGAGAAGAACAATAGTGTCTATTATATTTGAGATAGTTGGTGCATTTTGGAGAGGACATCAAATCTTAAGTGAATCTTAATCCTTTCAAAAATTGGTCAAAATGTATTTTGATTAATTAAACCCAATTTTTTCCTATTCATTCATCCTGACCAGTGCTTTTTGACATCATCTTGTGACACATTATTGATCGTATAATTATCATCCATGTTTATTTTAATTTCATTGAAACACATTTTATCCAACCCAATGCACCCCTCTTATTAGTTTAGTTAATTAATTTAGAATAGAACGAGTTCTTCATGGGAACGATACTCTACTCACTTTCTCTATTACTTGATACGACTAGTGCACTTACTAACGATTTTATCTGCATAATTAGCACACATCATGTTTTTGGCGCTGTTGCCGAGACTCTTGTTTCTATCTTATTTTGATTACATTAAAGTAGTGTGATTTTTTCATTCTATCCAAATATCTGCATTACTTCTTGTTGATTTTGAAGGTACATATTTAATACAAGAAGGCATATAAGATTTTGGACAGCGATCTTCAATCAACTAGATCCCCAGTTGCGCAATCGGGAGATAAGTTCCTATTTTTATCTAGAAATTGAGAAAACAACCTGGAAATTAAGATGAATAATCAGTATGGCTAAAGAACAAGAGCCCTCAACCTACACCTGCTAAGCCAAAGAGTAATATGGAAGAGAAGCTGACCCAATTCATGACTACAACAGAGGCCAAGGTTACAAGTCATGATACATCCTTCCACAACCTTGAAGTACAAACTTGTCAACTAGCAAATATCATAGCAGGATGTGCATCTGGAGCCAACAATCCATCATCTTAACTGAGATTGAGGTAAAAGTCAAGCTAATGACTATAAATTAGCATTATTGTGAATAAACTTTCATATAGTTTCGTGTCTTAAAGTTTTAGTCCTGGAGTCTTTTGTAGTCTTCAAATTTTGATCCACTAGTTTTTGAGTTTGAGTCTCTTGGGGTTTTTAGTATTATTTTATTTTATTCCTTTTTTTATTTTGAGTCTAGAGTCAAATTTCTTTTTTTGAATGTTTCAATCTTGGCCACGAACACCTGTCACAGCTATGAAACTCAAATATAGACGATAATCATACCCTGATTAAGCTATGACATCTGAGTCACAGACATGACTCATCACCTCATGGTCCGTGATACTTGGTCATGGCCATGAGTGCATTAAGGACGTGCATCTGCACCCGTGTCATGGGTCGTGACACATGGTCACCGTTGTGAGCGCAACATTTGTCTTGATTCTTGAGTCTTCACGGACTATGACAACTGGTCACGGTCATGTGCGTCACGTTAATTGCCTTGTCATGACTTTGAACTGACCACCATGATGCTTGATCACGAGGTGAACGAAGCAATCCTTTTTTGACCACACATCAAGGCCGCGACATCTACGTCACGGGCCATGACTTTTGAATAGGCGCATTTACCTCGACTGATAATGGTGTGACTTCTTTGTTATGGCCGTGACCACGCCCCTGCTGCCCACTTCCACACTCTTTCTAACAAATTTAATGACAGTCAGTGTCAGGGCCAACTAGCTATTCTTTTCACCGCTTTTTGGACATACCGTAGAGCTAGTTGAGCCCCTAGCATTTCCCCCACCTCTGCCTTCACCATGACGAGCCCAACCATCTGAAGATGGACCCTCTTCTGAGCTGACCACCGTATCTACTGAGGATTTGCCTCCTATGTTTCCTATTTCGATTTCTCAAGCATTCAGGCCACCTTGGAGGCAATCAGAACAGAGCAGCTGTGCCAGTTGGAGATTATTATGAAGAGCCGTGCATGCCAAGATAACACCGGCAATATGATTTGGCTGGTGCACGACTACCAAACCAGCCAGAGCACATTTGGAGGCTTCTTCTCTACGACTCCACCACCACCACCACCACCACCACCGCCCATGGACAAGTTTGATAGTACCTTTTCTTTTTCTTTTAGTGCATTGTGTTTCTGCATTTTGTATCTTCTCCTCCAGCGAGGGCTTCAACACTGAGGACAATGTCAAGTCTAAGCTTGGGGGAGTTTGCATTTCATGCATTTTGTTGTTATGTTGCATTTTAGAGTCAGTTTGTTGAGTCATTTTCAATATATGCAACAATTTTTGTATAAAAAGTTTGAAAATTCCATAAAAGTTGTGTTCACCTACTAACCCTTGCTTAACCTCTTACTTTACTTAAAGTATATATATTCTAGAACTGACCAGTATGATCTATGAAATTTGAGTGTCCTATTCTTCAATGCAATTCACATATATGTATTGGAATCTTGAATATAGTGGAATAGAGTAACGAGTTTTTAGACAACAAGTTCCTTTCAACTTTATTGTAATTGAGTATATATATTTACAACTTTTTTATTGAATGTTTAAGTATCTTTGGAGCTTATAAAAAAAAATTATGAATCAAAAAATTTGAGTGTGAAAAAATTAGAAAAAATTAAGAAAAACTATGTGTAAAGGAGTTCATTTAGTCCTTAAGTCTTATCCAAAACCTGGGTGAGTTCGAGCAAGTAAGCTTGAGGGATGCCTTAATGCCTGTTGCCCTAAGGCCATCAGGTCTGAGAGTCATTACGTTACACGGACCACCTTGGGCACATTGGAGAAACGCCTAAGTGTTGAATCAATGTCCTAGTTTGATCTTTCATTCAGAACTGGGGAATGTTCGGGTGAGTAGACCCGCAGTGGGACTCTTTGATCCTAATGACTTGACATCTAGTCTAGGACACACTAGTTGAAAACCTGCTACATGGACTTCCTTGTGCAAACCTGATTAGAAGAGAAGACTTAGAAAAATGAGAGAATATATGTTTATTAATCGTTTAATAGTATAAGCTCCAGGATACTTGTACCTTCAACATCAATTGTTAGACTCTATCTTTGAGTTATAAGGGACTATGTTTAAATTGTTTATAAGCCATAACTTTATGAAGCAGGAGGATAAGTAAAGTTGCATTCTAATGAGAATCAGGAGAGAAAGGGTGCAAGCAAAGTATTGGTCTACATGGTCGCTGTTATGATTGATTTGTCTTGAGCATATTGCTCTGAAATTTTGTTTGAGGACAAGTAAAACTTTAAGCTTGGGGGAGTTTGATGCATAGAAAATTAGTCATATGTTTCCCATTATATTCATTGCATTTTCCATACATCTGTTATCATATGCATAAGTTTATTCTCTATTTTACTTCCTTTTGATTTTTATGAGTCAAAGTCTACATATGTACGTTTATGTGTTCAGGGCATTCAACAACATGGTGAAGAAGGGCCATCATAATCAGAGATCCAATCGGAGTTTGAATAGAAGGAAATTTAGAGTCAGAGCCTCGATCACGACCGTGATAGGATTGTCATGGTAAGTGACATCAAAAGATGGAGAAAACACAATTTCGATCATGGCCATGACAATTTTTTCATGGGCCATGTCACAAAGAGAGAATTATGGAGCTTCATCACGATCATTGATGATAGGAAATTTACTATATGTTTTCATATGCAAAGTCTACACTTCCTCCATGAATTTTGCATCTATGTATACATATCGCCACATATTCTTATAGCCTTTGCATCATTTTAAACTTCATGGATACAAGTGAAAATTTCTACACCCAAGACTCTTGTAACTGAAGTTATGAATGATAGTATCTGATTTCTCTTGCATGAATTTAGCTGATCTCATATCACATTTATGTTGGAATATCATATTTGGGGGCACCTGTCTAGATGTTCAAACCCTGACGCCACTACCTGCAAAATGCCGCTAGAAGACAAAACAAAAATAAACTCCTGCAGATCCCTCTGCCGACTTTGTGGTACAAATGCAAAAGATTCCTTGGTAGTTTCTAGAGCACATTGACAGGGATAGGCAAGGGACAAGTGACAATTATTGATTAAAGGAAAGGAGAAGGATAAAATGCAAGAAGGAAGGAGGAAAATGGGTTCCCACTTCCGAGAGGAATGGTGCCACCATTGAAGAGGGCTTGAAGGTTTTACCGGCTGAGGAGAGATCCAGAGTTGGTATTTTTTATATTGTTTATTTCAGATTTCAGTAAGGAGGTGGGGTCCGGATCCAAGAGGAGGAAAGAGCTGTCGACGTTGGAGCTTGGAGAAGAAGAAGAACCAAAGGGAAGATTAAGGTTTCATGCAAGGGATAGTAAGGAGTATTATTGGCTCAGTTTGTAATCTCTACTTTTGTTAGTTTCCTATGATGAACTCCTATTTAGTTAAGTGCTTGATGTGTGTAATGGTTGTTATAGGCTAAACTTTTTAGCCTTGACATGGGATGATTTGAGAACTTCTATTTGTTGTTTTGAACTACTCTTTTAACTAATGAATGTTTCCATTTGACTTTCCAATCTTCTCTTGTAGAATGCATTTTCTATATGTGCCGATTTTGATGTGGTGAGCTACTTGTTATCTTATTTTTGGTGGAGGATTGAGACCGAGAGGGAGAACCCTTTCCATTGAGAAGAAATAGGTTGTAGTTCCTATTTTTGCTATCTTTTGGTTGGATTGATTATTCACATATTTGTTGTAACCCTGTCCCGAGAGGGAAAGATATGTAGCAAGGGCTCTACAAGGATCTGAGAGGTGAGTGGGGTTATATGAGGTGTGACCTACATTTCAACTCCATAGGGTTGAGACCGAGAGGGAGAACCCTTTTGTCTAAGGGATTCTTGTGAGGCTAAGAGGTTCCAACGGATACCTAGAGTTGATTGGAGAGGAGTTATCCATTGTATCGCCCTTAGGAATTTGAGTGCATACCTTGACTACGAGAGTAGCTGTGTTTTTTATCTTAATATATCCAGTCATCATTATTTGAGCTTCATATGTTAATTAGTAAATAGAGTTAAAAAATGATTCCCGTGTCCCGGCTATTTTCCATATTTGAGTGATTCATCTTCCTTTGCATTGGTTCTGCCTTTACTCGTTTTAAATTCTAAAATATTAAAAATATTTTATTCGATTTTCAGAATTTAGTTCTATTTCATCTAAATTTCTGCACAAATTATCTTCTGTCTTGATTTCTGTTCATGGTAAAATAGAGTGGTTGTATTGTGAAATACTAGTTTCTTGTGGATTCGATCCTAAAATATTACAAGGATAACAATATATTTGCTTTTGGAGTTGTGTTTAGGTTAATATTTAAGAATTGTTGATAATTTGTCTCTGTTCGATTGCCCCCAGGTCAAGAGCTGTCAAACCTTAATGTTCTGAAACCTGATGTCACTTCTTATATCGACACAACTTTTTAGCTCATCAAGTTTTTGGCGCCGTTGCCGGGAAAATTTTTGAACTTTCACATTCAATTCTTTGTTTGGTACTGAGCTGAATTATCCACTTTCATTGTTTTCGAGTATCATTATTTATAACCCGTCATTTTCTTTAGCTTTTATTATTTCTCCTTTTTGTAATTAGTTTTTATTTCTTTTTCTTAGTTTCACTTAACTTTTACTATTGTTAATACTGCACTTAACCTTTTTTTGCATGCCAAGTTCTAATAGTACAGAAAATTCTTAGTTTGAAATTTGTGGCAAAGAGAGATTGAAGAGAATATAAATTATAGGCTAAAAAGAATGTATTTGAGAAGGTAGATGCTAAGATGGATATGAGTTATCAGAGCTAGCCCCAGGATATGCAGAATACTCATCAAACAAATGGAACATCAAACTATAATAGGTGAGTATTTTCTAAGACTGAAGATATTGTGAGCAATTCTATTGAAAAGTTCTTTTTGAATAGAGGATCATCACAAGCTTGCTGCAATCAAGCACCTACTTATGTCCAAGGGCCACCTAAGGATCATCTATATGACTCACAAGGTCAAACAAATCAAGGAGAAAATAAGCAATATAGATACTATGATGAAGATCCAAATTGGTGGGTTTATGAAGAAAACTTTTCCTACAATGATACTCAAGATTATAACTCACAAAGTCAGCCATATTACCATCAAGATCTATGTCAAGGATCTAATTTTCAATATCCAACGGAGATTACTACATCAAATCAGCAAGCACTCAACCTGCCCCTAGCAATATCTGATCTACATATTGTGATGGAGAATCTGATGAGGCAACAACAGATGCAAAATGAAGCATTTCAATAGCTCTGCATTAAAGTTGAGGAACTTGAAGCTGAATCTAAAGTGTTAGAGATTAAATTTCTTCTATAGTCCAATTCAAAAATTCTGCAGGGTGCACCAGAATTCTTAGAAGCACCAGTTGCCCCCAACATGAAGGAGGAAGTTCAGAAAGTGATAATGGGAAGCAATAAAGAGGATGAGCTGAAGGAATTTATCTTGGAAGAAAAAAATATGGAAGCATCCATAGCTGAACCTGAAGCTAAGATCCATGAAGAAATTTAAGTTATGGTAAATTCTGAAACTTCGGACACTATTGATATTAACTCATTAGCAACAACCATTGAAAAGGAAACTTCAACAATTGACATCAAGCTTGAAAGATCAAACCCTATTGATACTAACATATCAAAACAACTGAAAAAGGAATTTCATGAGGTGACATCAATTCCGCTTCACACCCAGCAGAAATCAGCATAGCAGAAACAACTGAAAAGGAAGTTTTAACAGTTGGAGGCAGCTCTACAGTTTCACACCCAGCTATTACCATCACACAAATTGAAGCTGAAAAAGAATTTTCAGAATTTGAAGCAAAACACAAAGTACAACACCAAGCTGATTTATATAGAAAATTGGATGAATTGAGAGAATCAATACTAGAAGTTGTAAATGAGGATATTCCGAACTCTAGTTTTGAGAAGGAGGAAGCTATCTTAGAAGTATCATTAGTTGAAAATTTTCTTGAATCTCCAAGAGAAGTTGTGGGAGAAAGATCAATTATAGCTACCAATTAATCAAAGATCTCATCTCCACAGAAGATGCTAGAAGTCCAATATGACCAACCATTTTTCAGATTTCTGAGGGTATTAAATAAGTGCCACATAAACATGTCCTCTGTGAAAGTCTTGGAACAAATACCTTCATATGCCACCTTCCTAGATGATGTTCAGAATCAAGACCTTCTTGAACAATGTGTGCTATCTAAGGGGTCTGGAACATCCTTTATCTACAATGAAAAGATTGAGACATGGCATGATGAACAAATTTTACATGGAAAAGTCTCAACAGGAAAGCAAGTTTTGCTATCTTCTAAGAAACTGAAATTCATATGGTGGGATCCTTTGAAATTTGATAAAGTTTTTCAGTCTTGGATTTATTGTGATATTCTGTGGCAGAGGAAGAGCATTCAAAGATAATGGACATTGTCTGCGATACAATCAAAAAGGAGGAAAAATGGACAATAGAAAAACTGTAGAGCTGCCACCTTCTCTTGGACAAAATTGATTGAAGGATACCAAGTCTAGTCTAGGACTATAAACAAAAGAGCTTATCCGGGGCAATCTGATCTAATAATTTTTATTTTTATTTTCTGTTTCTTTTGCTTTTTGTTTGCTGAAATCAAACAACCCACCTTCAATTGCCCCCAGTTGAAGACGACCTACGCCTAGCTGAACCAACAAAAACTTTTAATAATGATACAACCCATAAAGCTACCCAAAGCCACACACATCCCCACACAACTAAGAACTTCAACCTCTCTCATACTTAGATCAACAGTAAGGACAATATTGAATTTAAGTTGGGGTAGCCAATGATATGGCCAACATTCTTAGAATTCTAGTTCATTTTTTCCATGCCTACATTTTGTTTTGTCTATTCAATTAGTTCAGTGACCTTGAAAATCTCCCTTTTGCAGCATGTAAACACTTTCACATGTGTTTCCTTTTTTATGATCATATCATGGTTTTGGCATAAACTTTTTTGCTCGCTTAACCTAGAATTGGAAGGCATTATGCAACCATACTAGCCATAACACCCTCATCTTGAGTTGTTAGAACCTTCGATCATTCCTAAAATAGATAGAAACAAGAAACACAACTGCTTCCATGTGGAACCAAAACTCATAACAACTGTGATGATACCCTGGTCATGGTACTCTCCAGTCTTAAAGAATCCTTGCATCTATTGTTAATTTGTTCTCAAGTAGTATTCATGTACATTCTTCCATAAAAAATGGGTTAGTAACACTGTTAAAAAGAAGAAAAAAAAATAAGAAATTGAAAAGGGTTACTAACCTAGTTCAAAAAAAAAAAGAAGAAGAAAGAAAAGGGTTAGTAACCCTGTTTAAAAAGAAAAAAATTCTGGGTTAGTAACCCAATTTCAGAAAAAGAAGAAAAAGGAAGAAGGGTTATTAACCCATTTCTGCTTTTGAATAAACCATCATCATTCCTAACTGTTTTATCAACGATTGTAGGTCTAAAGAGATGACTGTGGGAAGGGATCATCTAGCTTGCATCTTCAAGTGTGCACTAAGGCTTGAGTTTTAGTGGTTCTAGGAGGAGGTTAATAAGTGGCAAAGAAAATGAAATGATGACCGAGGATCTAATTGACTAAGGAGAGTAGTGTAGGCTATTGTGAGTTGATTGTGTGACTAATTTAAATTGCACTCCTTTAGCTTTAAATTCTTTAATTCTTTGCTTAAGGATAAGCAAAAGCTTAAGTTTTGGGGAATTATGATGACATGAAATTTACTCTATGTTTTCGTATGCAAAGTCTACATTTTCTCCATGAATTTTGCATCTATGTATACATATCGTCATATATTCTTATGGCCTTAGCATCATTTTTTCTTGGATACAAGTGCATATTTTTACTCTCAAGACTCTTTTAAGTGAAGTTATGAATGATAATATCTGATTTCTCTTGTAGAAATTTAGTTGGGATCGTATCACATTTATGCTAGAATATCAAACCTGGGGCACCTGTCTAGATGTTCAAACCCTGACGCCACTACCTGCCAAATGCCGTTAGAAGAGAAAACTGAAACAAACTCCTATAGATTCCTCTGCCGACTTTGTGGTACATATGTAGAAGATTCCTTTGCCGACTTTGTGGTACAGATGTAGAAGATTCCTTGGCAGTTTCCAGGGCACATTGACAGGAATAGGCAAGGGACAAGTGACAACTATTGATTGGAGGAAAGGAGTAGGAAAATGCAAGAAGGAAGGAGGAAAAAGGGTTCCCACTTCCAAGAGGTATGAAGCCACCATTGGAGAGGACTTGAAGATTTTACCAGTTGAGGAGAGATCCAGAGTTGGTATTTTTTATATATTTTATTTTAGATTTCAATAAGGAGGTGGGTTCCGGATCCCAGAGGAGGAAGGAACCGCCGCAGTTGGAGCTTGGAAAAGAAGAAGAACTAGAGGGAAGATTAAGTTTCATATAGAGGATAGTAAGGAGTATCATTGGTTCAGTTTGTAATCTTTACTTTTGTTAATTTCCAATGATGAACTCCTATTTTGTTAAGTGCTTGATGTGTGTAATGGTTGTTATAGGCTAAACACTTGAGCCTTGACATGGGATGATTTGAGAACTTCTATTTTCATTTGACTTTCCAATCTTCTCTTGTATAATGTGTCTTCTATGTGTGCTGATTTTGATGTGGTGAGCTTTTTGTTATCTTATTTTCGGTGGAGGGTTGAGACTAGAGGGAGAACCCTTTTTATTGAAAGAAATAGGTTGTAGTTCTTATTTTTTCTATCTTTTGGTTGGAATATTGATTATTCACATCTTTGTTGTAACCCTATCTCGAGCGAGAAGGATATGTTGCAAGGGCTCTACAAGGATCCGAGAGATGAGTAGGATTTTATGAGGTGTGACCTTCATTTCAGCTCCATGGGGTTGAGACCGAGAGGGAGAACCCCTTTGTCTAAGGGATTCGTGTGAGGTCGAGAGGTTCCAACGGATACCTAGAGTTGATTGAAGAGGGTTTATCCACTGCATCGAGATATTGAGTGTGAGAAACCCCTAGATATTTGAGTGCATACTTTGACTACGAGAGTAGCTGGGTTTTTTATCTTAATATCTCAAGTCATCACTATTTGAGCTTCATATGTTCATTAACAAATAGAGTTCAAAAATGATTCCCGTATCCCAGATATTTTCCATATTTGAATGATTCATCTTCCTTTGTATTGGTTTTGCCTTTACTCGTTTTAAATCCTAAAATACCAAAGATGTTTTATTTTATTTTCCTTTTCATATTTAAGTTCTATTTCATCTAAATTTCTGTACAAACTATCTTCCCTCTTTATTTCGGTTCGTGGTAGAATAAGTGGTTGTATTATGAAATTCTAATTTCTTTGTGGATTCGATCCTAAAATACTATAAGGATAACCTTATACTTGTCGTTGGAGTTTTGTGTTTAGATTAATCTTTAAGACTTATTGATAATTTATCTCTGTTCGGTTGCCCCCAGGTCCAGAGTTGTCAAACCTAGACGTTCTGAAATCTGGTGTCACTTCTTATATCGACACAACTTTTTACCTCATCAGTCGTGATTCCCAGATCATGGGCCATGGCATCATGGCGAAAGATTGCATTGTTCGGTCATGGTTGTGATTCACAGATCACGGGTCTTGATGCATATGAAGCTAATTAGCATAGTTCGATCATGAAAACCATGATAATTTTGTCATAGGCCATGACATCATTCACGCTCTGAGCCAACCTTCAGTCATGGCCATGACATTTTTGTCATGAGCCGGGACAATATGTCGAAAGATGAATAAGTCATGGTTTTGAGGTCGTTTTGAGTCCTTTTTCGATGGTTGTGATTTATTTTCAAATTTGATCTTTCCCTGGACGAATTCAATCAAACCTAGGACTCTTCTAATCTATAAAGCCCTCAAAACTTTCATTTTGGGGGATGCTTCAATCCTGGAAGAGCCAATAGAAGGACAAGACAAAATGTTGTACATTTCTAGAGGCGATCGTCGACTGTCTATATATTTTCTCTTGTTGTATTCTCTTCTCCTATTTTTACAAGAGGATGAACTCCCATGTATTTGTAGGTACTAGATGACACCAAGAG
>LTAE01003225.1:0-16290 GCA_001647135.1 Pontederia paniculata
ACTTATAAGTTGAAAAAAATAAGCAAGGTTCCCCTTGCTTATATTTAAAGTTGTTCGCTTATTAGTTTTAACCAACTATACTACTCTTTTATCCATATTTTTTAATATTATTATCATTTAATTTTAAGGATATTTTGGTCAATATTTAATTTAACAAACATTGGAACTACTTGTTGATATTATCAACACTTTTATCCAAACATGTAACTATTTATATTTTAAAATAAGTATCAACACTTAAAATGCTTATCAGCATTAGTGCATATGCATTAGTGCTTATCAAATATTTTTTATTAGCTAAGTCAAATAAACCTTATGTTAGGAAGTCATTAATCTTGCGATCAAGATTGATTCAATCCAAGTTCATATAATTTATATCAAGATTGTTAAAACCGAACCGGACAACGATCCGAAAAGGTCTTCGATTCAGGCCCAACCGGTCGAACTGTTCGGTCTGACTAGATAGTAATAAAATAAAATATATTAATTCAAGCTACTTACTAACATATATAAATAAAGTTTAACCATAATTATGATAATAAAATATGATTAAAATTAAGTATTTATAACTAAATTTAATTTATTATATTTTTATTAATTTTAATATTTTTATTATATGATTATTGTTGAATTTAATATTATGATGATATCTAATAAGACTTTTAATATAATTATATTCATGAATTATATTATATTAAATAATATAATTAAATCAAAATACTTATAATTAGGTTCATGCATAATATATTTTTTATTTAGACAAAAGAAGAAAGATTGTGTACAAAATGACTTGTATAGTTAATACTAAGAGTCAAGGACAAACCAACATAGTCTCACGTGGGTTACATCAAGATATATGGACCAAGTAGTGAGCGTTAAGTAGAAAGAGGTCAATGAGAAAAAGTATAATATTTTAATTGGTTAAATAGATCATTTCATTTTTTAATAATTTTGGTCGGTTTATTCTAATCTTAATCGGTTCTTTTCGGTTTTGCGGGTTCACTCCAGTTTTGATTTGTTCTATCTGAGTTTGACCGATCCAATTTGATCTAAACCTATCGCCGTGTAAGCGCAAATTTAGACTGATTTACTAGTCTATTGACAAATGGACGGTTTGATTAGCCGGTTGGTCTTGATAACACTGATTCATATATATTAAACTTCGAAAAATCATATTAGACATTCAATTAAACACAATGGATTATCCTAATTTTCCATTCAAATTTATTTTCATTCTTTCTTGTTAGCGACACATTTTCAACAGTAGGCAAAAATTAATTTTAGCGAGAAAATAAGTTTATATTTATCTAACTAGTCTATTTTGTATTGCCTCAAAAAGTCATAAACTAACATGTCAAAAAAATTGACGTTTACATTTACATTTATGTCACACATAAATAACTTGAAAACACATACTTATAAAGACTTAGAAAATCACTTTTGTAGAAAATTTTCACTTAAGGAACTTCATAAAAGTTAATTATACGTAGACATTATATACAATCCATTTGAAAGGACATTGAAATACAAAAAAAAACTATATATTGCAAAAGGAAGTAATTCGCCAGTCATGATCCTTTTAGCTCCCACTTGTCCTTGGGCTTCATTGGCGAAATTCTATAAAGAACTCGTCATTTTGACGGAGCATGATTGGTTGTTCCAGAACCTACCATCCATAAAGGATGAGTTTTAACAATTGAAAACATAAATTCAGTCAAAAACAAGAAATACATACGATCATCATACACCTTTCGTCTCAGTGCAATCACATGTGTAGCACTTTGCTTTGCCCACGTCGATGTGAGCGGTTAGAGCCCTTTTTAATGTCAACATCTATTTGAGTGGATTCTGACCTTTTGTGCGAGCTTGATATACTATACTTTTTCTATTCATGAGTGAAACACATTTCATAAATAATGACAACATCATCAAATTAAACATCAAGATCTCATGTACATTCTTCATATATGTTGGAAGCGGGTATCACAAAATCATCACCATTTGATCATCACTAAATTTATCACCAAGATTTCTCTAGCTCTGTCTTCAATTTTTTTTATCACACACAAGTGTTGCCACATCAGACACATTTGATATGAATAAAACTGATGCAAAAGCCTTTTTTTCTTGGAGAATATGGTTGTCTTACTATTAAGACTATCACGGTAATGATTATGCTTCTTCAAAGTCATCATATCTCGTGTATTACCTTTTGACATGTTTCCCTGATCTTGGTCAACATTCAAAAACTTAAATTTTGGTGCCATTATCTAGGGTCAAAAAACAAATACTAGCGAAATGAGTTAGTCTTGGATGTCTTCTTGTCGCAGATATTGATAAATAATGATATAATAATATTTTTAAGGCAGTGATGAGATGATCGTTATGCTCTCACTCATCTCTCACTATCCCAATAAATAGTTACATTCATTAAAAATAATATGTTGCGCCAAGATACTATATTAATAATTTTGGAAAACAAACATTCAAAATCACTTAATCATATTATATGACAATATATATCACTATCATATTAACATAACATAATTTTAGAGACTGCATTAATAGTGCACCAACTAAGTTTACAAAGAAAGAGGGTACTAAGTTTCTGACTTACAATCTCTTCATAAAATTTGATTAGACATGTACATATGATGCACCACTAAGAAAAAACTATTGTGACAATCATATGTTTAAGTGCCTTAGTCCTACGTGGACTACCTATGCTTCATTATTATATTCAAACTTAGGCAATTGCATAATTATTTATCCTAAGTTTCATAAAACATATAACATTAATATTCACAAATATTTGTGCATACAAAGATAATCATGGCATAAATTGCAACATATGAATGTAAGGCACACAAAGAACAATCACATTTATTTGCATATAAATGAATATTATTTGTCACATCATTCGTATTAACATAAACATGATAATCAACATATCAATAATCATACTTTCCATTACATGAAATGAAATTATTGGCATATATGTTGCATAATTCAAAATTTGTCACATAATTCCAGTTATGCACAAAACAAATAATTTATAAAATGACAAATACTATGTTAAATCAATTTAATTGCATAAGTTTTGTACATATCACAAAACTATGCAAGTCGAGTCATGTGAAAAATTTATTGTTACATGAAAACATGATTTGTAACATAATACTTGTATGCACATGTTTCTTTTGCAAAAAAAAAAAAAACATGATCATAAAGTTCATAAAATACCACGAACTAAAAAAATATGCATAATTATCCAATTTCACATTAGAATTTTAACTAGACATGACAAACATTAAATTCATATGAATTCACAATCACATATTATGCCTAACATGTAATTCTGAATATGCACATCTTCTCATATAGAAAATAAAATCATACCATATAGATCATTTTTCGTTATGGACTAAATAATGTGCATATTCCAAAATTTCACACTAATTTACATAAGTGTTACATTTAAACACACTTTAAGTAAATGTCACATGATTATGTACATGAATGTCATATGTCATATGAAAATTTAGTTTAAGTGTGACAATACTACACTTAATATCATGTAATCTTTAATATGTATGAATTTCAAACTTAATTCATGATCACATATTCTACATGACAAATAACATGACATTTTTCATGTAATATACTAAATATGCATAACTTCATCAATATGCAAAAGTCATATGTCATACAATTTTCAGAAAATATATTTAAAAGTTTTCTAAGGAACGTTACATGAAGTTATAAAAAATAAATAAACATTAGCATACTTGGTATTATAATCAAATACTGCGTTAATTTATAAAAAATAAATAAACATTATTTGCATCAAGAGCCCTTTTTAGTTGATCATTACGCATGTGTGAATCATTGGCCTAATTCCAATAATGGTTATATTGCTAACAAAACTCAGCTTAATAATTAAATTGTGTTATGATTACATGTCTTGAAACTACAAATAATGCTAACTGTAAACCAAGTGTCTTATAATGGATATAGTAAGCATACAATTTTTTGTTTAATGTTAAAACTTGCAATCCGTTCCACTGTCCTCTCACATTGCTTCCACCATCATATCCTTGTCTTCTAATATTAACATCATATATGAACATGGAGATATGCTTGCACCATCATCTTTACCACATTTTTGTCGTGATTCATCCATATCTTGAAGTAGCAACATTAATACATTACTTTGAAACATAGTCAAAAGTCCAAGGGAAATCTCCAGACTTATTCAGTGCTTAAAGATTTACACCTTGACGAAGGCTATAAGCTATTCGTCACATCTTAGAGTCGACTTTAGCATACTTGGTATTATAATCAAATACTGCGGTAGAGACTTCCAATGAAGGACCATAAGTCCTAAACTCATAACACCGTACAAACTTGAGTCCAGATGCCTACCCATGATGTCTGCCTTAGTAAATCCTCCCACTAGTCGCTAAAAAATTGGCGCCATGAGGTCTCACATTTGGCTTATCTTATCAAGCTACACTGAGTTATGTATGAACTTGTGTCCATATGATCCTGAACATATTAGGCGATCTTATATCATATTTCTTTATATCTAAATCACTTCATCCCCGCTCGCTATACTCTAAGCGTCGGAGGCAATCATCTGTGTGACTAATAATATCATGCCTGATTGACATACTCTACATGCATTATTAATCAATTAACTAACTCAAATAAAATTGACATAATTTTATTATCCTAAAAAAGTTTAGAATACATTAACATTTACTATGTATGTCATATGCATTTACGTATAGATGCGTCTATTGAACATGACTTGGTAAATAAATTAATAAGCATCTTATGTATTCACTAACATACTTTCTTCACATTCTCATATTGTCATAGACATCAATGTGTTTTCTCTTTCAATGGTTTATTCTTTGATTAAGTAAAACTAATATTGCGATAAAGGACATATTTGACCATTGTCAATACATGGACAACAGGAGTTGAAAGAATTTTCTTGGAGAAAAATCATTATTGAGTATAAAATAAAATGAATTTACTTTGATATCTTTAGTACATAGCCAATTATTTCTAGCTTGTCGGTTTGTTTGTACATAAGCATGTAACCTTTTGTACTCTTAAGGTACCTCATCACCTTCTTCGCAGTTCTCCAATGGTCTAAACTTGGATTACTTTGATATCTTCCTAACATGCCAACCGCAAAAGCAATGTCGGGTCTTATGCAAACTTGAGCATGCATAAGACTACCGACAACTGAAGCATATGGGATACTTTGCATTTGCTCCCTTTCTAGATCATTTTTAGGGCATTGGTTTACATTAAACTTGTCGCCCTTAGAAATCGGTGCTACACTTGGCGAACAATCTTTCATCCGAATCTCTCTAATATTTTGTCAATATAGGCTTCTTATGATAGACCCAAATCTCCACGAGATCTATCCATATGGATCTTAATGCCAATGACATAAGATACATCACCCATATCTTTCATGTCAAAATTATTAGACAAATCGTTTGACATCATATAACAATCCTTTATCATTGGCAGCAAGTAAAATATCATCCACATATAAAATAAGGAAACAAAATTTACTCCTACTAATCTTTCGGTATATACATTCATCTATGATGTTTTCTACAAAATCAAATGAAGAAATTACACCATGAAATTTCAAATACCATTGGCGGAATGCTTGTTTCAATCCGTATATGAATTTTTGAAGTTTGCATACCAAATGCTCACCATCATTAGAGAGGAATCCTTTTGGTTGTTTCATATAAACATTTTCCTCTAAATCTCCATTGAGAAAAGTTGTTTTTGCATCCATTTAATGTAACTCTAAGTCAAAATGTGCTTATAATGCCATGTTGACACGAAGAGTCTTTTCTAGATATAGGAGAAAATGTCTTCTTGTAATGAACTCCTTTTTGAGTGAATCCTTGAGCTACAAGTCTTGCTTTATTCTTTTTAGTTTTAAAGATCCATTTACACCCAATGGCTTTTGAGCCTTTAGGCAACTCGACAAGATTCGAAACTTTATTTAATGTCATAGAATCATCTATTCTTTCATAGCATCGTACCATAACTTATATTCTCTACATTCCATTGTTTGTGAAAATGTTTCAGGATCATTTTCGGCTCCAATGTCAAAATCCCTTCTTGTAGATAAACAAAATAATCACTAGATATTGTTGACTTTTTATCCCTAGCAGACCTTTATATTGTATCATCTTGCTTTTGAGGAGCTTATTGTCAACAATTTGGACGATTTTTTATCAACCTAATCTTCTAGAGTATTGTCAACAATATGTGAAATCTCAATGACTGATTTTAATGCACTTACTAAAGGTGCACTTTGAATATATCTATCACTTGAAATGGTGGCTAAATGACAATAATCAGAAAGTGATTTATAAATTTGATCACTCTCACTAATCAAATAATTTCCAAGAAATTTTGCATTTCTTGATTCCACGAATATAGTGGTATGAGATGGACAATAGAATTTGTACCCTTTGCACTTCTCGGCATATCCAATGAAATAACCACTACTAGTCCTTGGGTCTAGTTTCTTCTCTTGTGGATTATAAACTCGTACTTTAGACGAACATCCCCATACACGCATATGTAGCAAACTCGGTTTCCAACCTTTGAATAACTCAAATGGAGTTTTAGAAATTGCCTTAGTTGGAACCCGATTTAATATATATGTAGCTATCTTTAATGCTTCAGTCCACAAAGATCTAGGTAGTTTAGAACTACTCAACATACTACGGACCATGTTCAATAATGTTCGATGTCTTCTTTGAGCTACACCATTTTGATCTGGTTATCCTAGCATCATATATTGGGCAACTATCCCATGTTCTTGAAGAAATCTAGCAATAAGTCATAAAATCTGTTCATCTTCAGTCTATCTACCATAAAATTCACCTCCTCTATCTGATGTCATGATTTTTATTTGCTTTCCGCATTGTTTCTCTACTTCTACCTTGAAAACTTTAAAGGCGTCTAGTGCTTCATATTTATTATGAAGTAAGTAGAGATACATATATCGTGAATAATCATCTATGAAAGAGATGAAATACTTTTCACCATACGAGTCCATATCTGGACTACAAATATTTGTATGTATGATTTGTAATATTTATGAACTCCTCTTAGCAGCTTTCTTCGACATGTTAGTATGTTTTTTCCTTCTATATAGTCTATACATGTCTTAAAGTTAGTAAAGTCTAAAATACAAGTACTTCATCCTTTACCAACCTTTTAATTTGATCAAGAGATATGTGACCTAATCTCTTGTGCCATAATGAAGAGGAATCCTCATTCATAACACTTCTTTTAATACTTGCTTTTGTGTGAACATGCATGGCATTATAAATGGCATTTTCTTTCAAATAAACTTTAAAAAGACCAACACAAATTTTACCATTCCCAACAATTTTAGATCTATATTGTAAAGTATAAGATGAATCTAAAAATATAAAAGAATATCCATAAGGTACAAGTCTAGAAATTAAAATCCAATTTTTAGAAAAACTAGGAATAAAAAATGTCTTTTCCAAATTTAACACAACTAGAATTTAAGATAATTATGCATGTTCCAACTGCAACAATAATTGAGCGCATTCTATTTCACGTATAGATCTACTCTCCTTACCCAGTGGCTTCCTATGGTTTAGAAACCCCTGCAAGGTATTGGCAACTTGGATTGTAGAACCAGAATCAATCCACCCAGTGTTATGACAAATATTAGTCATATTAGATTCATAACATACTAAAGACATCAATTTACCTTTCTTATCAAGTCATTCCTTATATTTGACACTCTTCATGTGTCCCTTCTTTTTACAAAAGTAACACTTTGACTCTTTCTTAATGTCAAATTGCATTGGTATTTTTCTTTTTTCTTTATGTTTGACTTGAAATTTCTTCTTTCCGTACATAGAGATGTGCAGTCTCTTCCGTCTCAGCAATCAGTCTACCTTCCTCTTGCGCACACATGGTCAAAAGTTCATTTATAGACCATTTATCCTTATGTGTGTTATAAGATATTTTGAAAGGTCCATTTGTTGAAGTAAAGAGTTTAAAATGAAGCGCACAAGGAAAGAATCTGACATATTAACCTATACTTTTTTAGTTGAGTCGCAATATCTCTCACGCGCATAATGTGATCATGCACACCTTTAATTCCGGTGAGTCTCATTGATGATAATTTTGTCATAAGGTCTTTATCTGAAGATGCGAATTGTTCATCTATTGCATTCAATAATTCTTTTAACATTTTTACGCCCTCCAATTGAACCATTCATGCTAGTAAGCAATCTAGTCCTTATGAACATCATGCTTAAGCGATTAGATCGCTCCCATTGTTCATAAGCAATGATTTCAACTTGAGTGCTAGTATCAGTAAGTGTTAATAGTTCATCTTTCCTTACGGCATAATCAATGTCCATGCAACCCAAATATAGGAGAACTTTCTCCCTCTATATTTTATAATTGTCACAAGTAAGTTCTGGAATATCATTTTTATAATCAAGGTAAGTAACGGGTTAAAATTGACATATGTTAAATTGACAATAATATTCTAATTCATCAAAATATGAGAAATTATTGTCAATTTAAAAAAGAAAACTTTAAGATCTTGAAGTTTATGTTACAAATCAATCTTTAATGGACCACCATGAAAGTTTAGAAAACGTAAATAACATTTAAAAATTATTACTTAAATTTTGTAACATCCAATGCATAACCTTAAATTTAAAATGAATCAAACTGATGTTTTGAACAAATTAAATATGCCTTATACAATTGTTCTCTTTTGGAATGGGATTTGCATAACATCTTTTATCACGATAATAACAATTGATGATTAATAATAATCATTATGATCAACTCTCGAAATCATTCATATATGTAATTTAATGAAAATTACAAACAAATTGATCACCGTGGAGATTATTTAAAAAACATAAGAAAATTTGTTCATGTCAAGATAGAGTAAAATAAGCTTTGATACCAAATGTTAGAAATGTGAACTCGAAATTAGATTTCTTAAACCGTTGATGTGGAATAAAATTATACCTCCAACCGTTGATGGTTAAAGAACAAATTAATTAATTTAGGTGTCAACTCAATGAGATCTTCCTTGCTCTAACCAAGCCCCGTAGATGGGTATGGAATTGATTTGGAAAGCTTGGGTACTCCTTTAGATAATGGTTGATTTATATATATTCATAGATTGTATGTTTCCACCACCAATAAATGTAATCAATGAAATAAGTTTGTAAAAAAATGTTTACAAACATCTAACACATTTATGAGGATTACTTGAGTTATTTAAAGATAAAAGAAAAGTGAATGGAGCAAATTAAAGGTAAGGAATCGTTTCTTAACGTTTTAGATTTTAATGTTATGAAACTTACCTTCAAAAAGATTTTAATGTTATGAAACTTATAAAATTCCTTAAAGTAACAAGTAAAATTGATAGTCGAATTATCAATAACTAATGAGGTTTGAAAAAAATAGAGTTCAAAATACAATAGATTTGTGTCATATAATAAATTAAATATAAAAGATTGCTCCTTCAAATCACAAAATCATCTAGAAGTGAATCCATGATAAATTTTTTGAGCAATATCATTTTACATATTTGTGCTACCTAGATTAATAACAATTTTGATTTATGACATTCATCGATAACTTCCCTCCTAAGTGCGGCATCATTGGGGAGCCACAAGCGGTCACGATATCTAATCCCATCATCATTGTGATCGCAAAATCCTTCGGTTGCTTCTTATTGGTCAACTTACCATGCGACTGTATTTTGCATCCCCTGACTGTCTTTATAATTTTGTTTACCAAATCAAGGTGGATCTTATGCGTCATCAACACTGCTCTAGTGCTACTTGGCCTTGAGTTCTATTGGATGATATCTTCAATCTGATTCCACTAGTGTATTCTCAAACAAGCAAGTGATCCTTCTCACTTTTGGCTTAGGACATTTGCTACTTAATTTGCTTTGCCTAGAAGATAATTGATGGTGAACTCGTAGTCCTTCAAAAACTCAAACCATCACCATTGTCTCATATTGAGGTCTCGCTAGGAGAAGATGTATTTCAAACTCTTATGATATGTGAAAACCTCAAACGTCTCGTCATATAAGTAATGTAACAAAATCTTCAGTGCAAACACTAACGCTGTTAGTTCCAGGTCATGAGTGGAATAAAATTTGCCTCGTGCTTTTTCAATTGTCTTGACGCATATGCTACTATTTTTTCATATTGATATGAGTACACATCCAAGCCCTGTATCGCAAGCGTTGTTGTAGACCACATATTCATTATTTTTGACGGAATAGTGAGGATGGGTGTTGTGGTCAGTCTAGTCTTCAACTCTTGAAAACTCTCTTCGCATCTTGATGACCAGATGAATTTTACGCATTCCTTAGTAAGGTTCGTCAATGGTGATCAAGTCTTCAAGAAATCTTTAATGAAGCGTCTGTACTAACTTACTAGTCCAAGGAAATTGTGAATCTCTATTACATTCTTTAGTTGAGCCCAATTGTAAATTGCCTCAACTTTAGCGGGATCTATTGATATGCTTTGATTGGAGACGATGTGGCAAGAAACATGATCTCCTCTAGCTAGAATTCACACTTAGACAATTTTGTGTAGAGTTGATTCTGTTGCAAAGTTTTAACACGATTATGAGATGCTCTGTATGTTGTTTTGGGCTCTTAGAATATATCGATATGTCATCCACAAGCACAATGACAAATTGATCTAAATAAGGTTTGAAGACTTTGTTCATAAGATCCATGAAGGTTGCAGAAGCATTCGTCACCATGACTAAGAACCGTAATGGTCATATTTGGATCTAAAGGTGGTCTTCTGTATATCTTCATCAGTAACTCTGAGCTGATGATAACCACTCCGTAGGTCGATCTTAGAGAAAACAAAAGCTCTGGACAGTTGGTCGAAGAGATCATCAATGTGGGTATTTGTTCTTCAATGTCGCCTTATTTAGCATTCTATAATCGATGCAGAGTCTGTGGGATCCATCCTTCTTTACGAAACAAGATTGGTGCACTCCAAGGTGAAACGCTCGATCGGATAAAGCCCTTGTACAACAACTCTTGTATTTGCTTCTTTAGTTTTTGCATTTCCGTTGACACCATCCGGTAGGGAGCTTTGGAGATAGGTGTGGCCCTGATGATGAACTCGACGTAGAAGTTTATCTCCCTCCTAGAAGGTAATCCAAAGACGTCTTCTGGAAAGATATTTAGGAACTCCTTGACAACTTCAATTTGCTCAAGTCATTTGAAGAGGAGTTTGTTTTGATGACATTGTCTAGGTAACCTCTGCATCCCTTTTCAATTATCTTGTGAGCTTTGATAGCAAATACAATCACCTTATCTTCTCTGGATGGTTGCCCTTAGAGTAAGTACACAGACATCCCGCCATTTCTTATGGACAAACCAAATTGAATCCGATTTGGGTAAGTTTGTATTGCAACCTACCTTGAAGATGACCTTGTGAATTTTTATTTCCTGTCGCCGTACTTAACTCCATCAACAGATATGTGTTCCCGTCACTTTACTCGTAGATGCTTCTTGGCATTGTTGATATGGAGGTTCCGACTTGATTGAATTCTCAGCAATTCAACCTTTATGAAAATTCAAGGCGTCTTAGAAGTTTTCCAACTTCTATCTTGTTATCCGACTTTAGTCAAATGCCCCTACAAACTGACCGAGAATGTATGTATAAATTCGATTTCTCCAGGTGATGGAGTTTTGATCAAGTGCCCTCTCACTTGATTTGAGGATGTGTATCCTTTATTCTGATCTGACGCCCCAACGACCGGTCAAGGAGGTGTGTTTTCCCTCAAGGGAAATTTATTCCGAAATCCAATAAGTAGAAGTGCGTTCGCTATCACTTCAAATATGTGTCGACGTTTTGCAAGTCTTTTTGCATGATCCTGAATAATTCGATAATCCGACCATATGATTCCGAAAATAGGATTGCTTAGGTGTGCCACTCCTAACCTTTGAATGCTTTTTAGATATTCATACTTTACCCTCAACTTGGTTAGATCCCTGCTTCTCTAACCTTTGTGAATGTGCCCTTGACATCCACTATTTGATCGATAGTCGATCATCGCGTCAACGTTCTGGGTTGACGTATCGTCAATGTTATCAATGACTTCCCAACAAAACGTCAATGTTTTGTCCTATTCGGGATTAAAATCTCAAAACATTGAACATCTATTTATCCCATAGATGGCCGAACAGAGCATCCTCTGTTTTTTTATCAAAACAAGGTTGTTTTGGGTCATTACATTGGCGCTTCATCAGTCCAACGATCTGTCTTCAAAACATTCATGTTTTGTGTCAAAACGGGGCTGGTTCCAGCACTTATATCAATGCTTCCCCTCTACCTCTGACCATTTCATAATTGACCTATGCATCACCACAGAGTTGGATTTTCTTTCAATCAGGATGTCAACATTACGTTAGTCAAGTGATTGTCCACGAAATCACTAATGTTCTTACTCAAATACGGAGCAGTTTGAGCGCATTATGTTGGCATAACTTTTCAGATTTTTCACATGGTTCATTTTCGTTTTAAGGAGTAAAGAAAACATGTATTTCACTGAACAATACTTTTTCCATTGATTCCAAACAATAGCGACTTACAAATTTTGTTGGCAATCACCACAAAGTACCGACATACAATATTTACACCATTGTCCCACAAATACGTTTGCGTTCACAAGCCAACCTGGACCATAAACATTACAACACATAAATCCGAAAATAACATACCAACATACAAATTAAGCACAAGGCTTAAAACACTACATTTCTTTAGTCATCACAAGGGAACATCTTCCTTTTTCCCTTGCGCTTGGCCTTCTTTTCTTCTGGACGTTGCGGGCAGTGTCTTTTGAAGTGTGGACCTCCACAAGTGAAGCAACGAACAACCTTAAGTTCGCTCTTCTTTGCCTTCATGCCCTTGTCCATTTGCCTACTTGATTCTGGCGGGGTTGGACTTGGGAACTCCTCCATCTCAGCGTCCTGTCCTTCATTCCGCGCCGTGATGTCAAGAAGGATTGTTTGAACAAATGAAATTGCCTTCAACAGCGAAGCAATTTTGTCACTGAAACTCTTGTCCAAACGTACACTTTCTTTGGCCAACGCCACATGGAGTTGATGCTTCAAACTCTCCAAACGGCCACCAAGACTTCCAAGTCTTAGTAAACATTCCTCCAAGTCACGAACGGTTGCTTGTAAGTCACGAAGATCTTCAGCAATTTGAAGACTTCTTTCCTCTGTCACTGATTCCTCCACCAGTGTAGCCCAAGGCTTCTTATTTCCTCTTCCAGAGTCTCTTCTTTCGTGGGTACACGCCTGTACTCAACCACAAATGGATTCTCTGCTATCAAAATTGCTCTGATACCAACTGTCACGCAGCAAGATTTTTGCCTGCGCGCGACCTTAGAAATTTTCACCAAAAGACTCTAAGCAGCCCTTTGTTCCCTTCATTGTTTTGACCAGCACTTAGCCAAAACGGATCCTTCTAATGGTAGCCCAGTTCTAGTCCTGAAACTTAAAGAATATATGTTAGAAGTATAGGAAATGAGAGTGCAATATGTTTAGGCCAAATTCCTGTATTTTCCTGTCCAAATATCAATGTTTTCCACCAATTCATCCATCCTCTAAAGCCCTCAATGTGCAGGGATATTTATAGAGGTCTAAGGTAGTTATGGTAACTACCTCTCATTCAAATAACCATTCCCTCAAGTTTGGAACCTTTCTAATTATCCAACAACTCGCCAAAAGTCAGCCAAGTCAATTCTCAATCATTCTGGTGGACTTCTGCATGTCCTGGTCGGGCCAGTCAAAATGGCACCATTTTCATGGACTTAATTGTTATCATCAAAATTATAAAAAATATTATTTTTAAATGATTAAAATATTTATTTGAGATCGCATAGGATCAGATAAGATCGTAAGATCGTACGACATAAATTAAGATCCTATTAAGATCTTATCCATAAAATTCTCACACTAAGATCGAGATCGGTTAGGACCCTCAAGCTCGTAAAATCGTAAGATCTTAAGATCTAGATCGAGATCTTGACAACCTTGTATAAGACCTTTCTGCCCTTTAAGCACTTCATCAATCTGAAAGTGTGTTCCATAGAGTCAAGTTACTGTTATGCCTTATAGAAGCCAATGTGCAATAAAATTGTGGTGGATGCAACTTCAAGAATGCCTGGATCATATCCTTTGCAGCTTCTTGACTTGGATGTACATCGTTGAATGCTGGCAACTGAAATGGTGGATTGCCGACTACCTGAGTGTCTTGGGCCCCTTGGCCCACAACCTGATACACCTCATGATCATTGATTATTGGACCTCGGCGCGTAGCGGAGACATCTACATCATCATGCATAATAAATCAGTTAGTAAACATTTTAATTCACGAAAAAGATACAACCTTAATGGATCTTATACTGGATGATGTGGCGACTGCTTGTGATGCTCTACACATGGACCCTTTTCACATACTAACACACCTCGAACTCGCATCCGAAGGCTCTTTTGGGAACATTACTACATAAAACATTACATATTCTGATTGGACATAAACCTATTTGACAATAAATCAATTAACCCACTTGAATAGGAAATGGTGAAAAGGAAAAACATGAACTCTTACTAAAATGTGGAAGTCTTATAACAAAGCTAATGTCTAGTATCAAAACAACTGACAAAAGTTCACCAAAAGGATATAATACTTTATTACAACTTCATTGTTTCTTAAGATGAGACCAAAATATATTTGCAAGGTCATCTGCATTCATCTCATCACAAATACACATTTGTTGCCACCCATGCCATCCATCTTCATTTACCTTGCCGCTAGTTACTGCAGGATCAAATACATGAGAGGAATTCTCCCATTAGTTCATGAAAACCCAATATGTTAGGCCATAAGTAATAAATCGATATGAAAATCTTAATAGCATGAATCATAAGTGTACATAAGAATATAGACATAAAATTCACATCATTTACAGAAATCATACATTTAATAATTGATGTCATGTATCATGATTTTCTTACTTTTTATATCATCTTTATCCTTGGCTTATTCATCATATAACTTTACTTTTCTCATCGTGGATTGTATGCTTCATCTTCATCAACATTACATCATCATTGTCATTATTGTGTTTACCTCTTTGTTTATGTTTGTGGTTGCATTTAATGACTTTGGGTGACTTTGCATTGGAGCGCTCATTTATAGGTTCGTCCGGGCTCTAAGATTGTTATAGGTTAGTAGTTGGTGCATAAATTACAACAAGTCCTGCTAGGGGAAGGATGCCACGTGAATCCTTTTTGTTACCTGGAGGGGAGTAATCCATACAACATGAACTATATAGTTTCATTGTAGCTACATTGTAAGTCCCAAGCATAACTCATAGTAACATAATTACATCACTCATACACATAAGGTCAGACACTGACATTAGCTTCCACTCATTACAGTATGGTATAAGTAAATATAAAAGTTCTACAGTAAAACGGACAAACCTATATCATAATGTAAATTCCCATTCCTAATCGATAGTTTACGTATTGAGCAATTTTATATCACAATGCTCGAAACTTAAATCAATACTTCATATGATAGTTAAGACATCATATACATCACCATAATAATCACATTATATAAAAAGGTAAAACATGATACATCAATCCTAAATGGAAACATGATTTTTTTTTACTTTTTTCATAATAAATTCATACATTTTTATTCTCTTGTCGGCACTAATGCTAGCGACATGAGTAACAATATTTAATAATAAAATCCAATGACAATGATTCCACAAAAATTCTAACCATGCATTCATCTTTTAACAATTTGCATATCAATGGGCGATCCGCAAAAACATACTTATTTGGCAAAAATGTTTCTCTCCTTTTAACGCCTCCCCGATGATCTTTCTCCTCAATGTCGTCCTCCTTTTTGTCAAAGTCGTTTGTCACCTCCTCCTGGTATGTACAAGGATCAGATTGACGGAAAAGAAGTGCTTTAGAGAAAAAAAGGGCATTTCCTTAGCTTGGCTTTATTTGGTGAGAGCAAGAAAGAGAGAGAGTTGAAAAGAGGGAGAGGGTGTACGTGAGGGGACGACTTTTGGGGGTGTGCCAGCATAACTGATGGCCCCCTAGGTCCCCCCCCCCCCCCCCCCCCCCCCCCCCCACCCCTC
>LTAE01003225.1:16340-32317 GCA_001647135.1 Pontederia paniculata
GCTTTTTCCTCACTCTTTCCCCTTTTTTTGAAAATTGGAACTTAATTCAGGATTATTACAGTCTGAACCTGCATTTTACATTTTGGTATAATTGAGTGTACAAAAAGTCCTTTTTTTTTCATTATTGATAGTTAAGTCTCCATTTTTCTAGAGAGTGAAATGTCCACAATAATCTGTCTTTTACATATTACAATGTCTTGCAAGGCGCAGATGATATAATTTCTTTTAAAGGAAAGAAAAAAGGAGATAATCCAACAATCCCTGTTCTACGATCTTCGTCTTCGACAAACTTGTTCCCTTGCCAAGAAAATACTTCTCCCTTTCTCTGTTTAATTTCGGCAATTCTGGATGTGTTTCCTCCTTTAGACTATCATACCACATCTCACATGAAAAGCTGAATTTGTTGCTATTTGTGATAGGGTACCACATAGTAAACCTCCATTTCACATCCCTTTTAAATGCCTTCCTTGTCGTTTATGCCACACTTGATCCATCTATTAGTTCATTTATGTCTGCCCTTCTCTCTTTTAGATCACACTTCAGTCTCTTCAAATTTCATTGTCTAACACAATTTACAACAGTTGCTGTGGAGTCTCTCCCTGTTTGCGCTTAGTCCCTTCATACCTTAAATCAACAAAAGTTGCTGCATTTTTTACGTTTTTCATGCATGTTTTGGGGATCATGTCAGTGCATGGTTGGTTTCATGTTCCTTTTGCAATATCTTCAATTTCAAGGTAAACATAATGAACATATATCTAGATTTGGATCTCGGCCTTAACCGACATTGAGCACCGGGAAAGCCTCATTTGTTTAATTATGCATGCCTAATCTTCTATTCAATTGGTTAACTGTGATATGACCTTTGCTTTCTCACTCACTGCAGATTTAAGTTCCATCCTCTGAGGGTTGCTTTGATGACTTCAATATACACCTTCGGTTTGTACAAGTGGTGGAAGATAGTATCGAATTAATCTGTGGTTTTTCAACTTTCAGGTTGTCTTTAGTTATTTTGCTTCTCTTCTAAAACATTTAGATGAAGTAAAAGCTTTTAGACATTTATCAGGTTTCCACTGCTTTGTGTTTAATGCCTCTAAACTTGAGAAACCATCACTTGGTTTGCCTTGTTGCATATGTTTCTGAAAGTATATTTCGGGCATGTTTGGATGCAAGGTATTTTTTAAATATTTGGTCAAGAATTCTTTTTTTATCTTCGGATGTTTGCCAATTTATTTTTTAACTGGAAAATATGTCCAATCCTTTTTCCTAATCATGACTAGAATAAATAACTTTATAAAGTATCTGAAAGTGCATCCGGACACTATATTTTTTTATTAGTTTATTAATGTATAGTATGAGAAGTGTCTTAACTACAGTATTTGAAACCCAACTATCCAAAAATGATCTTTAGAGTCTTCATTCTCAATAAATTATTTCAACATTTAAGAGTAGAAACCAAGCAACAAGGATCATGTATAAAATTAACATGTCAATGTACAAAGCTTTTACAAATAAACATATATGACAAAGTAGAACATGATGAATCATTGGCATCAATGTGCAACTAATCATATGTGTAACACTGTCTATGAACTTTTCTGTATTCGCCAATAATTTTTAAGTCTTCAAAGAAATTGTCTTGAAACATCATGAAAATTACAGTTAATGATAATTTTGTTAACTGTAAATTGATATGATGTCCAGTTTTCGGTCCTAAATTTTCTTTGCCGTCAATTTTCACTTGGATCGTTCTCTGAATTCAATTATTCTACATATCATTATCAATATTTTTTTCGTTGTTAACGATTTGGAAATTCAATATGATGCAGGTCCCATCACCAATCTTTTTTATTATTGATGACTAATTTAGTAGAATTACGATCAATTTTTTCTTATTTTGGTATCTTTTTTTTCATATCCGGTCTACTCGCAGCTAAACCAATAAAAGGTGCAACTTAATTACTCGCTGGTGATCTTGCGGATGTTTAATGATCATTTCAAATTTTAATAATAAGAGTCAATTCGATGCATTCTGATTTTTATTGTCCCATGTAATTTGAATTAACGATCATTTGTAAATGATAGATAATATTATATTTGATTAGTAACATTAACGTAAATAATAATTTAAATTGTTAGAGATAAAATTAGTTAAATATCCTCATAAGTTATGTTAAACTAAAGAGGTTAAAACTTTATTAGTAACATGCTATTATAGATACACAAAACGACAAGAATAGAAAAGTGGGCACCGATACAATATAGGAGTCTAAATGGTCAATTTTCATAAATAATTCAAAGAAATTGAAAAGACAAAGTTAAATGTTACTATTTTTTTTATAACATCTGAAACTTCTAAAAAAATTAATTGAATAGATAATTATATATATATATAATTAGCAAAATAAATAATAATTGAATCAATAATGACATTTACATGTATAACTTGCATTTGGATTATCTCATAATTCAGATCTAAATTAGAAATTTACATGGATCACTTAAATTTTGTAGCTCAAACGTATACTATAATGGAGCACTTTTATCTATTCATTAAGCATATAAAAAGGCCACGAGTCTACCATTGAAACTAATGCGGGTCAGATGATTTTTATCTTGAATAAAAATTGTCTACTTTTTTGGTGCGATTTTTCCGATAAAAAGCCTTATCGATATTTTGGGTTTCTATATTTATATTTTTGCTAATATCAGATATTTTATTATATAAATTAACATCAGCTACATGGTATATATATAATACCATTTATGACATATAATTTTGTTGATATATATTTAGAAAATTTTTACATTAATTGAGTAATTTTAATATGTTAAAACTATTCAAAACATAATAATAATAATAATAATAATAATAATAATAATAATAATAATAATAATAATAATAATAATAATAATAATAATAATAATAATAATAATAATAATAATAATAATAATAATAATAATAATAATAATAATGCATATATAAATAAAATTTTAATTATGTAGGTCTTCATTGAACTCTTCGAATGATTTTTTTAATTTAATATCACTTAATTTTTTAATTTAAAAAAATCTAAAAATTTTATATCAGGTCAAGTTTTTTCAGAATTTCGATTTTTTCAATTTTTTGCTTATACTCCTAATTTACCTATCCATTATGTCAATAAAAAATAACTAATAACTTGACAACGGCAGAAAAAAGGAGGTGGAGGTATGATTTCCAAATTAAATGTTAATTCAGTTTTTTTTAATTTCATGTAAAGCTATATTTCTGGAAAATGTATCATCTGTTCTCCGGACAAAAAATAAAAAAAAATAGTTTTAAATTGATCATAACTAGGAAGCTCTAGTTTTAATTTAAAACATCTCATGAAAAATAAAGGATTTTGAATACCTTCAGAAACCATCACTACAATTTAAATAAAATATGTTAAAAAATTGTGAATGCATATAGTGTGCGCACATGTAAACTATAAATAACCTTAACAAATTTAAACCACAATATGCAGAGACATCAAAACAATAATCCTATCTTTTAAAGGATCTCAAACATCCTTAATTTGTAATATTTTCACTTACAATCCTAAGTTATAAAACTTGGAACAATTTAACACTTACATCCTTTCGTTCAATTTTCTTCAAAATTATATAAATTACTCTGTAAAAATTATGAAAAATTAATTTTATCCTTACTTCTTTAACATAGGAAACAAAATTATAAAAAAATAGAGAATAGCTTGAGCATAATGTTTAGTTATTAAAAATATTTTTGTTCGTATCACTTAAGATAATTTTATTGGAATAAGAAAATAAAGGCAAATTTGACATTTCATGATTATTAAAAAATAGATTTAACAAAATTTTATAGTGAAAGTCCCAAAACATAATAAGTATAAATATTCAAATTTAAAATTTAAAGTTATAAAAGTTTATAATTAAAAAATAACTATTTTTAAAGAACTGCAAACGTCCCAATTTTTTTAAAAGATAATGGTTAAGCTTAAAATAATTTAAAACAGACCTTCGATTAAATTCGACTTAAAATTATGTTAATTTTACAATAATTATGAAAAATTAGTTTTATCCAGACATTTTCACTAGGGAAAATATTTAAAATATAAAAAATCAGCATAATATTTTTAATTATTAAAAAAAATATTCACGATAGTTTTATATGATTCAAGGGATTGTTCAAAAAATAACCTGCTTTCGCAATTGGATACATTTGAGGATTCATGCAATACCTAACTTTTAATTAAGCCACAATTGTTAAACATTTGGTAGAAGCATCAAAGTACTAAAAGGTCAAGGTTCAAGTGGAACACAAATTCAAAAGGTTTTGATCCTCATAGGGCTGCTAAAGATAATTTAAGTAATACATAAAGAGAAACATAGTGCCAAACATTATAAATGGGTTTATGACGTTCTAGGGCAAGCCATCATATAATAAGAAGAACAACATGATCCAGGGACTACTTATTGATGCCACTATCGCCTCCTAGAAGGGCCGATAGCGCATTGGCCGCCTGAATCTGGGAAACTTCCTGCATACAAGTAAATAGCTCATAAGCGATGGTTGATTGTGGAGCGAATAGTGCATTATTTGGAAGCACCAATCAAGCAAGACAAACTTACCCATAGCCGTAAGGGGAAGCAAAATAAGGGGGCATGTAAGGCCTTCTCATTGGGTACCCCATATATGGATTGAACCTCCGTCCGCGGAACTGCTTCATCCCTGGAACGTTGGTTCGTTTGGCAGCCACCTTTAAAGTTGATGTCTCCTTGTGAGAAAAGTCTGAAGAATTTCATTTAACAACAAATGATTAGGGTAAGAGTAAACCAACTTTAATCTGGCGCCCATGTAGCTCAGACTCGTTTAACTGGAGAGCCTCCTGAACAGCTTCGACCTCCAGAAACTCAACATAAGCAAAGCCCTTGGGTTGGCCAAATTTATCTGTCAGTATGGTGACTCTGTTAACTGTTCCACACGACTGGAAGTGTTGTTGTACTTCTTCAGGAGTGCATGCATAATCCACCTGTAGTTTAACAGCACAAGAAAACCTTTAAGCTGCAGGGTGATGGACCACAAGATATGCCTGAATAAATTTGGATTTATATAGCAAATTAACAATTATAAAGGCAATGAAAAGTTCAAGTTGACCCTTTCATATACCCATCTTCCAACCCGCAACAGTAATTATATCACTCTGAGTTATTATGTCTCGCATTCCTGCCTTCACAAAATCAGCATTCCGTAATACCCTTGACTTCTGCTATGTAAACAGATATAATAAGGCAGGCTCTTTAACACTTGCGTTCACTCCCTTGCAATGACATCCTATAAAGCTATTTTTTGTAGGGAATCCACTAATGATCGCTTCATAGAAGATTAAAATGGACAAATCATCTTCTCAAAAAAAATGTCAAATCATTAAAAATTTGTATGTTCCACTTCAAAAAATTGAAAGATGTGTCCATTTCTAAAAGTTCTTTAATTTGTTATGTTGGTGTTTAGATTAGGAATTAACCTGCATTATAATTCATATTTTAGTCTTCAGTAGCACAATGGTGAGCAAAATACAATAAGAGCTTACTGTCTCAACTCTCCTATCAATCAATGAGGTTTCATCGAAGTTAGTAAGGATTAGATACAAAGGCAATCCAAATACGAGTTAAAGGATTAAATCCAATCTTCTTTCTCGCTTCACCCTTCATTGACTTGACATACCAAGAGCTGACAACAAAATGACGGGACTACCTGATACATATAATTTGACTACTCATGCTAAACTAAAACCTAAAGGTTGTCATTATTAGAAAGACATTTGATGGCCTATAACAATGTCGTCTGGCTTCTTAACAGAAGATTATTATGTGACTACAATGATGAATGCAAGGATATGGACGAAAGAAGTAGAAGACAAGGGCACATGCGACAATCAAGGACCTCTCACCAGATAGTGCAAATCAACAAGATATCTCAAGTTACTCCATCTCCATGACCAAGAGTAAGCAGGCTTCAGCAGCTAAGGTGCATGTGCCCGAACTGGAATTTGTTATGCTGATGTTGCAACTGACTTCTCATCTCCTGCTTCATGATTCACATCAACCCAACTCCTTTGATTATTTAATTCATCCATCTTCTGATTTTAGTATTTTCTGATCACCTTCAACCTTACTTTTTTCTCTAATCAGGGAATCTAGATATTTCTATACCACATAACTTCCATTTCTTCACTTTATATTTTTTTCCAAAAAGTGCCTCTTTTTTTCTCAATCTTCTCAAGGGTTTTTTTTTTCGAGAGATAAAAGGTTTTTTTTTCTTTTTCCCTTTTCATACTATATGTTGGACATATATTTTTTTTCTATATTTCTTTGTCACTTTTCAACTACTAGCATATTGTAAGTCAGAGCTTCCTGGCACCCCTTTACATAGGGTATCAGATAACTCAAAGTGATGGGTGTACCTGCGGTCATGGTTACAGGTCCAGTCAAAAGAATGCTAACACTTCAAAAGACAACAATAAAGATATGTGATATATATATGACAAAAGAAACAAAAGTTCTCCAATCATAGAAACAGGAAAAAGTGTTGATTTATATCAATTATAAGAAACTCAAAAAGTGGAACCACCTTCAAGAAAGACAAATATTAATGGTGCACATTATGTTGTGTCCATTAGTGAATTATCATTAATCAAGAACATTTAGCTACATGTGTACAAAAAGGGAAACATGTTATATGAAAAATGAAAAGCAAATAAACTAAAGAACTCATTTTATCCCACGTGCTGCTAGAAACATGTGTGGAACTGGGATAAGACAATGGAAATGACAATGCAAGTTATTCAGTGAGAATGAGAAATAGAGAATTATCTATATCTAGGAAGAAGAGCAGACGTGACTTCTGATATGCCTGGGGCCCAATCTATAGTATATATAACTAATTAATAAAATTAGATGATTGTTCATGCCAACCATCATTTACCCTTTCAAAAAATATATATATAAAGTACATTACAAAAGCACCAAACATAAAATCCAGCATTATCAATTAATACAAAAAGTTACGTAATGTCATGACCAAAAGTTGCTGGAAACCACGCAAAACTCTTCATTATCCTAGTTGAACAAAATTGGACATGCATCTTTTTCTTCATCTTCCTATTTTTGAGAGGGGCTGTATATTCATCTCCATTCAGCCAATTCTAATAAGAATTGTGAACATCCAAAGCTACAGTGCTATCCTCTTTTAAGGAAAAAAGATAACTATAAAAAGTTGGCCACAGAATGTAATATTTAAGAACATTACAAAATCTTTTAAAAACATTTGGAAAATCAAGATATGTGCAAATGTAATATGAACAAATAAAAGAGGCACAAAGGTAACTATAATATATCTGCAATTCATGAATCAATTCAAAGGCGAATAACACTATATTATCTTCAGGTTCATATAGGCAAGCTTGATATCAATGGTTAGTATGAAATTCGACAATTGGGAGCCCTTAGTATAGTAAAAATGCATTTCAAACTCACATTGCCAACAAAGACAGAACGAGAATCTACTTCCTCTTTATTCGCTTGACTTCCAGATGCACCATCAGCATCTACACAGGTAACAAACAGCACTTGATTAGCTCGTGAATAAATAAAATAAAGTTCACCTCAGCGAAGCATGACGTGAAAGAGAACACTTTCGTATGTATGCATATACATGAAAATACCAATTCAACGATAGTTCAACTTTAAGTGATCCATTATGAATGTGATATGGCGGATCACTCTAGATGCGATACTGGATAACTTCGTGTCATGTCATCACCAAGAATTGATGAAAGAAAAAAAAACTTTTTTTCCATGTAAAGAAAAACAATTTACATATTAAATATCAGGGGAATAGCCGTTATTAAACCATGTCTGTCATGTTTCAAATTTCCAAAATGTCATACAGTCGATAACATCCCCTTATGATCCAAAATACATGCAGAAATACCAATCGGTATATGAAATGCCAAAAGTATGGCTTTTCTTGTCAAGATTCAAACTTTTCAATTTTTTTTACAGAACTAACAACGATCTGTCAAACTTTGATGATAAATGTAAAGAAAAAAAACAACGCAGTAGATGTTTAATATGTTGGATCAAAAGAAAAAAAAAGATAAGATAAAAGGGGACGAATCACACCTTGGGCACCCATCTCCTTCTCGACCTTGGCCTGCATCTCGCGAAGGGCGGCAGCCTCCTCCTCCATCTCCTTCAGCCGCTTCTTCATCTCGTCCAGCTCCTGCAGCTGGAACAGAAGGATTTCTAGGGTTAGGGCTTCGACCGGTCTGGAAGAAGGGAGATGGGAGAGGTAGACGTTCGAAAGGCGTCAGCGGAGACCTTGGCAGCATCATCGTCGTGGCGACCTATGTCGACGTCGGCGTCCATGTCGGCTTCGTCGGGGATCTCGCCGCCGTAGACTTCATGCTCCTCTTCGTCCATGGCTTCTCTCCGCCACCCTTTTCGATTTCTTTGACCTCGAGTGGCTTCGCTCGCTCATTTTATAGCAAGATGACGGCGGCCCACTCGCATTATTAGGCCCATACATTTTTGGGTCACATTAGGGCCCATTATTTATTCATCATTTGTGCTCGACCTGACTCGTTTAACAAATTTAAAACTTGCAAAAACTTTTTTAATCCTGTTTAACTATTCAAAAAAATTATTTACCACTCTACTACGACCTTAATAGTATTGATTAAGTTAATATTTTATTTCAAGTGTTTGATATACATAATTAACAATAGCGATAAGTAATTAAAACACAATATTTTAAAATGTTTGAAAGTCCAACATTTAATATGTAACGCCCCCAAACTCACAATCCGTGAGATGGCAAAATAAAGACTCGGGGACGTTACGACGATGTGATCCTTTGATTAAACTTGACTATGTTGATCAGTTAATAAAAATTACATAAATACGAAAGAATTTAATCAATTAAAAATAATATTCAATAAAATAAATGCGGAAGTCTTAAACAATATAATTAGTATCATAAATCTGATGACTCTAGGGATGACACTAAGACTCTGTCATGTGCATAATATCAACATCATCACGAGCAATCTGTAGTCACTAACACCATTTTCACTGTAGAACTAGTTACTTGTAGGATCATATAGGAAAACCAGTATTCCATAAGCAATTACGCTCAGTGTGCAAGGCACAAGTAGATATAGAATCATAACGATAAACATGATAACAATAAACTTGATACTAATATAAATCAATAAATAGTGACATGGTGAGTCAATAATGTAATTCAATAGCTTCAAGATGATACAATTCGATAATATCACTTTGAGAATTATCCTAGTGTGAGACGATATCAATTTGGATAACAATTAAAGAATTATTCAATCTGATACATTCTTCTATAAATAAGACTATTCATTGAAGAATGATCCAATAAGCCCAAATGGTAAGGGGCAATTTTCAAAAAATAATGGGATAGAGATCCGATCGATGAAAGGACGATGAAAATAATGACAAAATTGGTCAACTTCAGTAATATGGAAACTCGATATTACTATGATGAATAAGATATGCCCATATGGTGCAAACCATAGGGTGGTCCACCAATTTCGATATAAGGTTCATTGACATTCCAATAATATAATACTCTTAAAAATAATAAGGCCAATCAGAAATGAATCAAAGACCAGTTGAACAATAATTGAGATCAATCCGGTAGAGTCAAGTAATAAAGAATAAACTTTCAAGGGCCAGTAAAAATGATATAACTTCAATAAAATACTTTAAACGATATGACCAACGATAAGGAATTACATTCCAAAGATCAACGATAACTTCACTTTACATATGATCCGATAAGGCCAATCTATATAATTAGTGTAGTCGATCCGATAAGGTCAAATAATAAATCATAGACCTGCAAAGGTCAATAATAATGATATAGCTTTGGGAACTATATGACCAACAATAGGAATTTGTACTCCAAATGTCAATAATGCTTTCACTTCACATCCGATCCAATCCGATAAGGTCAAATAAATAGGGAGAAACACTCCAAGGCCACAATATTCTTTCTTTCTTTAGTGATAGAATCAATGAGAAGCACTTGAACAATGGAGGCAATATGAAGCACTTGTATAATAGAGGAAATATGAAGTACTTGAATCAATGTTCGATATAATTATAGTGCTTTCGTTACAATATGATAACAGTATACAATCCGATAAAGCTTCCAATAGAATCGATAGAAGATAAAAGGATGTAAATCCTATATGATATCACCATCTCACGGCTGTGACATCAAGTGTCACGGGCCGTGACAATACATCACGGGCCGTGACAAGATATCATGCCCCGTGATTCATCAAGGTTATTCTCCTCTTCACGGTCACGGGTCGTGACTCTTGAGTCACGACCGTGACGGGAAGATATCTACGTTCATCCTGGTCCGTGAAAATGACGTGATTTTGCTGTGGTGGTTACGGGCCGTGATATGCATCATGGGTCGTAAGTCATTCGTACGACAGTCACGATCATGAGGGTTTTATGACCGCGACCCCGACGCTCGATACGCATACTGATCATGGGCCGTGATTGGGTATCACGACCGTGACCGTAGCATTACGGGTCGTGACAGGGTGTCACGACCGTTAAGTTGGTCATCACGATCGCTATTGACATCACGGTCAGATGTCGAACGCTATTCTGGATCTGAGCGCATCTTCACGAGCCGTAACATGGGTGTCACGATCGTGATACGGTCATTACGGGTCGTGACCAGGGTGTCACAATTGTTAAATTCATCATCACGTGTCGTTACTTGGTCATCATGGCCGTGACGGTACATGAAAAATCCGATGCACATCCAATTCTGATCTATTTGATACATGAATGAATATAAAGACTCCAGAAAATGAAATCATCAAAGTTCTGGGTCGAAAGAAGGCGGTAAATCTTCAGGTTTTAAGGTCGGATCATCAAAATTTGAATTAAAAAGCATGAATCATGGATAGCATATAGTTTGCAAGAAAGCACGATTTGAATCATGAACAGAATATTCAAGAAACTATGAAAAATCTAGAGAAACTCTAAACATGATCAATAATATGAAACCTAGATCTACAAGTGATCCGCCACAATAAACACCTATTGGCCCATACGCTTGTTGTCCCGATCTTCGTCAAGCGTTCCCATCATCCCTTTGCAATTATTCTTCTCCTACAATTTTCTTCCGATTAAGAGATGATGAACTATCAATGGGAGGAAGTACCTTGAAATCCCTTGAGTAAGTCACGTGGAGAAGAAGGCTAGGACCGGTTAGGGGAAAAAAATAAAATTTATTGGAAGAAGATATTTATAACTCTAGAGTCCAAGTTTGTTGGACAATCTGAATTTATTTCAGATTTAAATTAATTTCGAATTTAAGCTCTAATTTCCTTCTTCTTAGTTAAGGAAATATATTTTGAGGAAATAAAATCTGATGAGATTAACTTTCTTGAAAGATAAAATATGAGGAGATAAAATATTTGATTTTCTAATTATGGAAATATCTTTGGAGAAAATTAAATTTGGGGAGATAAACTCTGAGAAGTTGTAATCTGAATTAGATTTGGAGATTAAATTTGGGGATAGAATTCTGGGTAGTTACATAATATATCTACAAGTCTATTAAAATTTATTTTCATATATATCCTCAAAATATTTTAATATTAATTATTATTTGTATGATACACTTATTATTTTATACTACATGAACACTTGATTATTTATTATTATTTTATTAACTTATATATTATTTGGTCAGTTGTTTGTTTATTATTTTATTTATTAATATTAAATAGTTAAATATAAATGTTTTATTAAATTATGATACATATATTAATGAAAATAATTTAATTAATCATTTGTACTCTTTTTAATTATTTTATATTTATTGATTGGTTTAAATGTTGCATTTATCAAATCTTTTTATTAAATTTAATAATGAACTTGCTATCGATGATCACTAATCTTTAATTTTTATTCGCTATTTATTATTAATCACTAGTACATGCCAAACATAACTTTCATTTCTTAAATTCATTATAGTGAATTTAAATTATATTATAAGATATTTTTTGACATTTTATTATTGCAAAATTATATCACAATATAATTTAATAAACTATTAAGTAAGACGAGACTTCTTAAATTTAACAACCAAATTTTTTTTTATTCTGTGAGGGCCCCTTCCACCACTTCACCTTTAACAATATAACAAAAATGGATGTAAGATGGCTGATTCATACTGATATACGTGTATTTGACAAGAAATTTACCTTTCCCTATAGTAAATTCTTTTATAAAAAATAAAATGATTTTTTTATCACCCAGAAAAAAAATTATTACTTCTTTATTTACTCTATTATCTAAGATATTCCTCTTATATTCTTTCTCACGTAATAAAATGAAATATGAATTTCAATTTGGCTTGCATACAGAGACAAGTATATAAAAAAAATAGATTAAGTGTTAAGTTCCTTTTCGTATTTCAAGCACGACTCAAGTCTTTGTTACGCATACAATTCCTTACATATACATATTTTCGAATGTGAAATTTTGGAATATAAAAAAATAATTTCTATGGAGACTTATGTGTAGTAGACTAGCATAGAGAAATATTAATTTTGATATATTATCAATAATCATAAAAAATTAAATCGTTAAAAATAGTATTATAATTAAATTTATATTTTTAATATTTTTTATGTAGGTCCTTGACAACTTTGACAAATTCCAAAGTTCAATTAAGTTCACTAAGAGAGAAAAATAGATATTGATGCTCTTAGTATGATATCATATAAACTAGATATGATATCAACAATATTAAAAGTTTAAGACATTTAGAAAACGTAACATCTTTGCATATTATCTAACTCATTCAACGCGTGGATCACTAAATGAGAAAATTATTTTTTTTTAATACGAGCTTCATCCAAATTTGAACTCAGTACTTTTTTTTCTAATATTATGTTACATTTTATGTGCTATCAACAATGCTAGAAATTTAAGTAGAGAGAAAATGTATTTTTACTATAACAAGAAAGTATATTGATTTAATTAAGAGGATGTTGTGATGTTCGACAAAAATAAATTATAGATTTATATAGATCTCTATTTAATTCAAAATTTGTTTCATATTTTGTACTTAAAAAGATTTAATGGATGTGTATACTTTTAAGTTATTATATTGTGAAACAATATATTTTGAGCCTTTAATCGTATTAGAAAAAGTTCAGATTAATATCATGATATAAGGATTAAAAGATCACTACAAGAAAATCTGCATTTTCTGACGGAATTACTGAGGGAAATTAAGGAAAAATCCGTCAGAAACCATGTTTCTGACGGAATTTCTGGCAAAAAAATAATGTCAGAAAAAAGTTCGTTGGAAAAGGGGATCTACTGCGCGCCGCCGGAGGTTGTCGTAGGGAGGAGGGAGGCCGGCCGCCGGAGGAGAGGAAGAAGAATGAGGAGAGAAGGAGGAGGGAGAGGGAAAAATGAGAAGAGGGAGAATGAAGAGAGAAAAATGAAAAGAGGGGGAAAAAATTAAGAAGAGGGGGGAAGGAGGGAAAATTAAAAATAGGGGGAAAATTTTCATTCATCAGAAAATTTGTGACGGGTACAAAGACCCGTCAGAAATTTCTGACGGGTATATTTACCCGTCAGAAAATTTCTGACGGGTATTTCTGACGGGTTGTTATACCTGTCAGAAATTTCTGATGGATTTTTGTACCCGTCAGAAATTTTCTGACGGGCCTCTTCACCCGTCAGAAATTTCTGACGGGTTATCAGACTCGTCAGAAAATTTCTGACGGGCCTCTTCACCCGTCAGAAATTTCTGACGGGCTTTCTCACCCGTCAGAAATTCTGACGGGTATTTTTGCCCGTCAGAATTTCTGTGGGATATTTTTTCCCTCAGAAATATTGGCAGAAATTTCTGAGGGAATATATTCTGTCAGAATTTTCGGTAAGAAAATTCAAATTTTCTTGTAGTGGATGTTGCACCTTCATTAAATTTTGAAAAGAATATGAGAAAATAGTGCAGTGTTAAACAATCCGCTCTTAGTTAGTCTTATGCCTCTAGTCAATAAATAGTTAAAGGAACATGTAATACAAGTAACGTGCGTCACAACATCATTAAGCACAAAAGCACCCAGCTTATGCAAAGTGCAGCTGCTCTTTTTTTCCTTAATTTAGTGTAAAAAGTTCAGAAAATTGGTTAATCTTGAGATATTGTGATGTGAATCATATATAATTAAAGGGAAAATAATTTTTAATCGGTAGGATTTTTCCTAATTAATGTTACCTATCAGCCATTTTTTGGTTATGATTATACGGTTCATGCACTATGAGTAATTCTTTGATATACGGTTCATGCACTTAATTATGAGAAATTATTTGCATATCACCATTTAGATCATGATCTCTCTCTCTCTCTCTCTCTCTCTCTCTCTCTCTCTCTCTCACATCAAATTTCTCGGCGTTTATTTCTGTTGAGTTTATGAAGAAATTTACTGAAAGAAGTTGCATGATGTGGAGACAGCCGCCGTCAGCCGCGCCGCCGGCGAGCCACTCCAGATCGAGGAGGTGGTGGTGGCTCCTCCGAAGGTACATGAAGCCCGTATCAAGATCATCTGCACTTCCCTTTGCCACACCGACATCACCATCTGGCGCATGAAGGTACGTATAACTAGATATGTACACAAAATCTAACAAAACATATATAGCACAATAAATTAATACAACTCCATTATGTTCGATCTGTTGGTCTTTTTTCACAGGAATTCCCCGGAATTTTCCCTCGAATCATTGGTCACGAAGCTGTCGGGTAAAGAACAGTTCATACATACATTCATATATGTACTACACATTGTATTGTTAATTGTATGATTTCCATGCATGGCTTAATTATTTTGGTGGTGGTCGTGGATGGCATGCATGCAGGGTGGTGGAGAGCGTGGGGGAGGGAGTGGAGGAGGTGGCCGTGGGCGACACCGTGCTGCCGGTGTTCATGGGCAACTGCCAGGAGTGTGCGGACTGCCACTCGTCCAAGGGCAACTTCTGCATGACGCTGCCGTTCAGCCCGATGCCGGGGATGCCGAGGGACGGCACCAGCCGGTTCACCTCCGCGGCCACCGGCGAGGTCCTGCACAACTTCATCAACGTGTCCAGCTTCATTGAGTACACCGTCGTCGACGTCGGCCACCTCGTGAAGATCTTGCCCGGGATGCCGCCGGAGAAGGCTTGCTTGTTGAGCTGCGGCATCTCCACCGGTGAGATCTTTTAGCATGCATGCATTCATTCACGTGTTACATATATGCTCACACATATATTAATTATATATGCACAAGTTATTTTTCCCTTTTTTTATTATTTATTTATATTATTATTAATTATTAATAATAATATTATTACATATTTATAAATAATACAGGAGTAGGGGCAACATGGAAAGCTGCCGCAATGGAGGCCGGATCAACGGTGGCCGTGTTTGGATTAGGAGCTGTTGGATTGGCGGTAATATATTTAGTAAAAATATCGGTCATCGACATATATTTTCTTTTAATATGATGCAACTTATTTTTTCCAATGGATTTTTCTACTAATTTACGATATTAGTAAATTAATTTCATATATCCTTACATAAATTGGAACATAATGAAAATAAAGATAAGACATCAACCTTTCCCTCTTATGATAGCTTTGCTGATAAAAAAAAAATAATAACTGATAAGTTATAGTGATAAACACTTATTTGTTTGGAGAACTGATAAGTACTGCAAGTAATTTTGAAGAATAAACATTTATTTGTTTTGATAAAATGATAATAATAATAATAATAATAATAATAATAATAATAATAATAATAATAATAATAATAATAATAATAATAATAATAATAATAATAATAATAA